>OVBA01006519.1:0-16773 GCA_900406435.1 Lepidium aucheri
AGGCGGAAAATCTACGTGTAGTAGACTTTAAATCCTAGTGTAGTATACTTTGTTTTGTGTTAACAATCCTTTGTAGTACACTTTAAAGTCTAGATTTTCAGGCGGAAAATCTACGTGTAGTAGATTTTAAATCCTAGTGTAGTAGACTTTGTTTTGTGTCAACAATGCTTTGTAGTAGACTTAAAAATCTTGATTTTAAGGCAGAAAATCTACGTGTAGTAGACTTTCAATCCTAGTGTAGTAGACTTTGTTTTGTATTAACAATCCTTTGTAGTAGACTTAAGACTCTTGATTTTCAGGCAGAAAATGTACGTGCAGTAGACATTAAATCCTAGTGTAGTAGACTCTGTTATATATCAACAAGCTTTTGTAGTAGACCTAAATGTAGTAGAGCTGTGTAGCAGACCTTGCAGCCATCATAGTAGTAGACTCAAATCTCTGTGTAATAGACTATCAATCCTAGTAGACTTTGTGACCATCATATTAGACTTTAAGGGCTTTATGGTAGACTTTAAGTGCTTTATAGTAGACTTTCATTTTCTGTGCAGTACAACAGTGTGGTAGACTTTGAATATTTAACCTAGAACTAAAAAGACAATTTCGCCCACTAATTATTGTATCCATCTTTGCCTACCAACCTCTTTCTTCTAACAAATCGCGCTTTAACAACAGAGACTCCATTGTTAAAGCTCGAAATCATTCATCAGTCCTCCTTTGTTGTTGATTTCTTCTTTTCTTGGTATGGATCAAATAATATTAGTTTGTGGGAATTGGATGGAGGAAAAAAAAGAGTGGGTTTTTAAGGTTGATATATTTTACGGATGTAAAATTATTGGAGTGGGTGAAGATGATAGTTTTGAAGATTTCCTCAAGATTGTGTATGAAGATTCGTAAATTTGAGTTACATGCCCAAAGGTCTCATGCAATACCTTCCAAAAGATACTCCTTTAGTACGCTCTGGCAACCATAACAAGTATAATAAAGTCTACCAAACTGCATTCGTAAAGTCTACCAAACTGCATTCGTAAAGTCTACCAAACTGCATTCGTAAAGTCTACCAAACTGCATTCGTAAAGTCTACCAAACTGCATTCGTAAAATCTACCAAACTGCATTATAAAAGTATACCAAACTATAGTATACGGTCTACCAAACTATATTATAAGGTCTATCAAATATAGTAAAGGCTACAGAGGGTCATTTACTTGCATGTCGTAATTAGTTTATTGTCATCACGACAATATGTTTTCAGAGGGTCATACATCTTGATCCTTTCCCTCATGTTATAGTCTACCATAAAGTCTACTACACTACTCTTGTTATAGTCTACTATAAAGTCTACCACACTCTTGTTATAGTCTACCATAAAGTCTACTATACTACATACAGTGTCTACTACACAAATCATAAATTCTACCACTTATTAGACTACACTAAATTCTAAGTCCACCAGTTAGTCTGCTACACTAAATATCATGTATACCATAAAGTCTGCTAAACTAACCTAAAAATTTAGGGTTATAAAATAGTGTACTACACTTAATTCAAAGTCTACCAAACAATATACTCAACTAAATACAAAGTCTATTACACTTAATTCAAAGTCTACCAAATCGTATATTGAGCTAAATACAAAGTCTACTACACTTAATCCCAAGTCTAGAAATCATTAACTTACCTGAATACAAAGTCTACTAAACTTATACAAATTCATGTCGAAGATAAAATATCTAACCTTACCTATATTGGCTCTATATGCATAAGCTTTCCCAACAAACATGCAAATCTCGTGGACTTAAACTACATCAAATCAGTGAGTAGATTATAAAATATATTCAATAATGGAAAAATCAGAAATCGTTATCCTGTCAATTTAAAACAAACCTTATTTTTATACAATTTTCTACAATAAATATTCTTCCTTTGTAGATTAGGTATAACGATGTCTTACAGAAACCAAAAGATCGTGATTTTCTTAAGGTAAAAGCTTTCATTCACATGAATTTGAGTCTGTAAAAAGTAAACAAAATTTATGATATCTGAGTTCTTATGAAGTTCACAAAAAAAAAAAACCAAAGCTGAGGATTTTGAATTACTATATTCTATCTTTATCATCTTGCAAAAAAACCGTATTTGCACAAAATCCCCTATTTATTTCCCTCTCATGTTTAAATCTACAAAAACTCCCGAGCAAAGTCGAGTTTTGAGCATATATAACATAAATTGGTAAGACTATATTATTATGTTTGCAGAGTTTTAAAGCTCAAGATCAAGCACTTGTCTCTTCTTCTTTAATTCACTTCTACAGCTACGTCCATCAGATTTCTCCTCCTCGTCTTCATCTGTGTCCTCTGAGCTATGACCAACGTCATTACTGAACAACTCTCTTTCAACAAGTGGGCTTTGTGGTGAATTTGACCTTGATAAACTGATTAAGCTCTGTGATTCTTTATCTAACACACTGGCCCGATCCGAGGATGACAAAGTCTTTGCTGGATGAAGTGGATGCTTACGGATATGCATTCTATATTTCTGCAATCGAATTTCATTTCACACAACCGTCAGATGAATCATTCATTCACACAACAGAGTTTCTCTTATGGTTTAAAATGATGAGAAGTTTTTACTTGTAAATGGCTTTTGACTTCATCATTGGTTAAACCATCAACTTTCATCAAATCTCTAATCTGCTTTGGTGTAGCCACTGTCTCACATAAACAACAAACAGATAACAAAATCTCAGTACAATAATCAATCAATCTTAACAAAAAGTTATGTTCCTTACCTAAAGATCGTTTTGTCACCTCTGTTTTTCCGTCTGTTTGGGATAAAAAACAGTACTCATATCTAGAGAAGTGCCCAGTGATTTCCATAAAGAGCGCCAAAAATGGCTTAGAAATCGTGTGTCTCCATCGGCGACTATCGAAAATGGTAAGCCATGGAGCTTGTAAACTTCTTTGAAAAACTATTGTGCCACAGTAATGGTGCCTGTTGTTTTCTTGTAAGCTACAAAATGCAGCATTTTGGAAAAACGATCAACTGCAACAAAAATTGAGTCATTATCTCGCTGTGTCCTTGGGAGGCAAAACACAAAGTCCATGCTAACATCTGTCCAAGGCTGAGCCGGTATAGGTAGTGGTAAATAAAGCCCTGCATTAGTTGCTGATATGTATGCATTTAGCATATTTTAAGAGTCTCATTTAGTCCTTTTAGCATACATATCCACTGCATTTTCATCCTTTTAGAGTCTTTTAGGGTTTATCCTTGCATACTTTGTATTTGCATAGCATACACATTGCATTAGAGCGATTTAGGTCCAAGGGTAATTAGAATCTTATCAGGTACCTCGACAATATCCACTTGCTTCCACGTGAATGGAGAGAGCAGAGGGACATGATTTAGGTTGATGACTCCAAACCGGTTGAGATGTACAATACTACACTAGAAGGATCGCAAGATGGTGTACCTCCTACACCTAGGCCTCATGTTAGAAGGCCACAACATATTGGAGCTAGTGATGCACCTAGCCATCCAGATACATGGTATTACACCACGAGCCATCAAAAACAACAACTTTGAGATCAAGAGCGGTCTCGGGACAATAAGTTTCATAGGTTTCCTAGCATTACTATACCTTCCCTATTCATTGCGGGCTGGTTATTCGTCAGCATCGGTTTAGCTTACAATGTGTTTGGGAGCCCTCGTCCAAACGAGTATTTTACAGAGAGCCGACAAGGCATTCCATTAATAACATGCGGTTTTGAGGATCCTTTGGATCACCTAGACAAGTTCGAAAGACTGTGTGGACTCACCAAGATCAATGGGGTTAGTAAGGATGCTTTTAAGCTCGGATTGTTCTCATTCCCTCTTGGGGAAAAAGCTCATCTATGGGAGAAGCATTTTCCTCATGGAACTATTACCTCATGGGCTGACTGCAAGACGACTTTTCTTGCTAATTTCTTCTCCAACTCCAGAATGAGCTTCGTAATGCTATTTCTGTCATTGTTCAGAACAACCAGGAGGCATTCTCTGAGGCATGGGAGCGTTACAAGACCTACCAGTTCCAATGTCCTCACCACGGGTTCACTATGGAGTCTCTCTTGAGCACCCTCTACAGAGGTGTTCTTCCGAGGTATATGATGCTGCTGGACACAGCCAGCGATGGCTGCTTCCAAATAAAGTCGTTGAAGATGGGTGCGAGCTGGTGGAGAACTTAGCTCAATCTAATGGATAGTATGGGGAAGACTATGATAGGAACATGAGGGCAATAGCTGATTCTGGTCTAGTCAGTCGAAAAGAAATCAAAGCAATTAATGAGAAGCTTGATAAGTTACTACTCGTGAATCAGAAACAGGTCCATTCGTTAGTGAAGACGAGCAGGTCCAAGAAGGGGAGAATGATCAGGCTAAAGATTTTAGCTTTGTTCAAAATCAAGGAGGTGGGTATAAGTAGTACAATAACTACAAGAAGAACCTAAACCTCTCATATAGAAGTACACCAAAACCTCAAGATCAGGTCTATGCACCAAAACCTCAACAAGCTCAGAAAAAGGTTTATATTCCTAAGAAACAATACCATCAGAGCTTCCTGTCTGTTCCACCCGTACCACCTGGGTACGAAGCACCGGTTACGCAGCCTCCTCAACAAGCTCTAGAAGTTATGGACCTTCTCCAACAAATTCTTAAGGGTCAGACTACTTCAGCTACTAAAATACATAAGAAGTTTGCTGAAGTACATACTAAGATTGATGCATCCCACAATGATCTCAATTGAAAATTTGAGACACTGAATGCAAGGCTGAAATATATTGAAAGCGAGCATGCTTCATCTTCTTCTACTGTGAAGACAACTAGACAACTTCTTGGGAAAGCTGTCCAAAATCCCAAGGAATACAAGGAATACCATGCCATTGCTATTACTTTAAGAAGTCAACGTGAGTTGCTTATTCGTGCTGAGAATGCTGTTGATACTGAGGACAGTAAAAGCTCAAGAAGGCTAGGATAGCCTTATCAAAGATAAGGCTGGAAAGTCAACTCCAGAAGCCAAATTCGGCATGCCAACTCAACATGTTGCTGATCGAGTTCTCCCTTCTATGGAGAAAGTCTCGCCTGAACCTTCATCTGATACACAACAACTCAGCCTGCTAGTGATCGAGTTCTACTTTATGATGCTAGGAAATCAGGGGATTTTCAATAAAAGACCAAGCCATTTGTTCTCTTTCCTTACAAGCCTTAATTGCCATTCCCCAAAGGTTTAAAAAGGATCTTACTGAATAGTAAAAGGCTCTCTTTTACAAACAACTGGCTTGTATTGAGATGAAGATTCCAATACTTGATGCATTCATGTTGATGCTTCCTTATCAGAAGTTTTTGAAAGATGCTGTGAAGGGATGGTTATGCTTACTCATGAGATTAGTGCTTTCATTCAGAAGAAGGTGGTACCTAACAAGTTGGATGATCCTGAGACCTTTACAATCTCTTGCTCTCTAGGTCCTTTAACATTCAGCAATTTTCTATGTGACTTGGGTGCATCGATGAGCCTTATGCCGCTCTCTGTTGAAAAAAGGTTGGGCTATAACAATTACAAGGCTTGCAAGGTTTCTCTAGTCTCAGCTGATAGGAGTGTGAAGATTCCTCATGGTTTATTGGAGGATCTTGATGTTAAAGTCGATGGTGTAGAGATCCCAATTGATTTTGTAGTGCTGGTAATGAATAAAAAGCCTAAGGATCCATAATGTTTTGGAAGACCATTCTTGGCTACAACAGGTGCAATCATTGATTGTAGAAATAGAGCAATTGAGCTGAATCTTGGTAAGGATCTAAAGAGGAAGTTCAACATTAACAATGTGATGAAGAAGACTTCTACTTGGGGTCAAGTGTTCTGGATTCAAGAAATGGAAGCTCTAGCAGATGAGTTCTTGGAGGAACTAGCAGCTGATGACAAGTTACAATTGGCTTTGAAAAAGCTAGCTGATCATGGGTACTTGAGTATGGAAGCTGAGTGTCTAGGGAAGCGTTTGGACTTTCACAAGCCAGTTTGAGGTTCAGTGGTAATAAAGGAGCTGGATGAAGCAGGTTTTAAGGTCAAGGTAGTAATTGGAAGAGTCAAATCCAACGAGCTAAGATCTGACTATCTTTACACCCAACTCGATCACAAGACTTGATATGAATGTGGTCTAGGTCGCCTCAACAGAAACCGTTGATGGTTGGTATGAGCTCATGGTTCCCAAAGTGGAAATGAAATCACTTCCTGAAAGACTAAGGTACGCTTTCTTGGGCACTAATTGCACTTATCTTGTCATTGTTAATGATGTTTTGAATGAGGATGAATTGAGAATTTTGTTAACAGAACTGAAAAAATTTAAGAAAAAATAGGATATTATTCTCTAGCTAGCATTAGAGGCATGTGACCTAGCTTGTGCACTCATAGGATACATCTTGAAAACGAATCTCATTCAAGCATTGAGCGTCAAAGGAGGTTGAATCCTAATTTAAAGGAAGAAGTGAAGAAGGAAATCTTTAAGTTATTAGATGCTGATGTAATCTATACAATTTCTGATAGTAAGTGGGTTTCACCTGTGCATCGTGTCTCTAAGAAGGGAGGAATTACTGTCATTAGAAATGATAAGGATGAACTGATACCTAGTAGGACCATTACTGGTCATATGATGTGTATAGATTATCGAAAATAGAACTCTGCATCTAAGAAAGACCACTTCCCACTTCCTTTTATTGATCATATGGTATAACGATTAGCAAATCACCAATAGTACTGTTTTCTAGACGGGTATAGTGGATTCTTTCAGATCTCTATGCACCCTTATGATCAAGAGAAAACAACATTTACTTTCCCTTATGGCACTTTCGAATATAGAAGAATGCCATACGTTTATGTAATGCTCTTGCTACATTTCAGCGCTGCATGATGTCTAATTTTTCAGATTTTATCGAGGAGATAGTGGAAGCCTTTATGGATGGCTTCTCCGTATATGGCTCTTCCTTCTCCTCTTGTTTGTCAAACTTGTGCAGGGTGTTAAGCATGTGCATGGAGATAAAGCTGGTGACAAACTGGGAAAATGTCACTTCATGGTAAACGAAGAGAACGTTGTGGGCCACAAGATATCAGAAAGAGGTATTGAGGTTGATCAGGCTAAAATTAAAGTTATGGTTCAGCTGCAGCCTCCTAAGACAGTTAAGGACATTACAAGCTTCCTTGGTCATGCTGGGTTTTACAAGGGGCTTATTATGGACTTCTCCAAGATAGCTAGACCACTCCCTTTCCTATTATGCAAAGAGGTCCAGTTCAACTACAATTCTAAGTGTCTAGAGACATTTCTGAAAATCAGGGAAGCCTTAGTGTCTGCGCCAATTGTCCAAGCTCCTGATTGGACTTTGCCATTTAAGATAATGTGTGATGCAAGTGACTATGCAATAGGGGCAATCATGGGTCAAAGAACGGACAAGAAGCTGAATATGATCTACTATGCAAGTAGGACATTCGATGAGGCTTAGGCTATATATGAAACCACAGAAAAAGAACTCTTTGTAGTGGTATTTGCTTTTGAGAAGTTTAGATCTTGTCTCGTTGGATTGAAGGTGGTTCTACACAGTGATCATGCAGCCTTGAAGTATCTAATGAAGAAGAAGTTTGCTTAGCCAACGCTGCTAAGGTGGATACTATCACTCCAAGAGTTTGACATGGAGATTGTAGATAAGCCTAGGGTAGCTGACATCCAGGATGATAGAAGACTCTATCCTCATTGATGATTCCATGCCAGAAGAACATCTGATGACACTTGGAGCAGCTGAAGATCAAGCTCTGAACTCGACTTCGATCACCAAAATTTATGTGCGAGTGGCCGAGTTAGATCAAAAGACTGAGGAAAACCGTCCCCAAATGAAGAATAAGTTTGCTAGTTCTTCACTGCCTTGGTATGCAGACTTGCTTAATTACCTACTTGATGGGGAAGTACCTAAGTGTCTATAATCTTATCAAAGGAAGAAGTTCTTAAAGGATGTTAACCACTATTTTCAGGATGAACCATATTTGTATAAAAAGGGGACATACGGGCTGTTTAGACGGTGCATAGCTAGGGAAGAACTTCAGGGAGGTTTAGAACACTGTCATGGGTCAGCTTATATATGACACTTTGCTACTTTCAAGACTACTCAGAAAGTATGGCAAGCAAGATTATGGTAGCCTACCTTGTTTAGAGACGTTCAAGCATTCATCTCCAAATAGATCCTCGTCAAAGGGCGAGTAAATTAGTAAGCGAAATGAGATGACACAGAACCCTATCCTAGAGTGTTCGATTGCTGGGCCATAGACTTCATAGGGCTATTCAACCCTCCTTCTCAAGGGAACAAATACATCTTGGTAGCATTTGATTACGTTTCCATGTGGGTTGAGGCCATATCATGCCCAACCAATGATGCTAAGGTACTGAAGTTTTTCAAGACCATTATCTTCCCTAGATTTGGGATCCCAAGAGTTGTGATCAGTGATGGAGGTTCACACTTCATCCATAAGGTTTTTGAGAACTTGCTGAAAAACATGGGATTAAGCATAAGGTGGCAACACTTTATCATCTACAAACAAGTGGTCAACTAAAAGTCTCAAATAAGCAGATCAAAGCCATTATGGCTAGAGTTGTTGAAACTTCAAAACGAGATTGGACAACTAAGCTGAATGATACTCTTTGGGTTTACATGAATGCTTTTAAGAATCTAATTGGGAGAATTTTATTCCAGCTTTTAGATGGGAAGTCCTGCCATCTGCCAGTTGAGGTTAAGTATAAGACCAATTGGGCAACAAGGCTGCTGAACTTCGACCTTAAGACAGCCTAGGAGAAGAGAGCAATGAGTCTACACGAGTTGGAAGAAGCTAGGTTAAAAGCTTACGAGAGCTCAAAAATCTACAAGGAGAGAACCAAGGCCTTCTACAACAAGAAAATTGTGCCTAAAAAGATCACTGCTAGTGATCAAGTTCTTTTCTTCAATTTAAGACTGAAGCTATTCTCTGGGAAGCTTAAATCCAGATGGTCTGGTCTGTTTAAAGTAAAGGAAGTCTTACTTATCACTCAGAGCAATAACTCTCACCAACAAGAATGGTGAAGACTTTATAGTAAATGGCCAAAGGATAAAGCCTTTTTTTGCCAAGGAGACCAAACCTGAGAGAACCTTTCTTCTTCTCGATGAACCACCCCAACTCTGATAGGGGTGAGAAGTCAAGATTAGTGACTATAAACGAGCGCACTTGGGAGGCAGTCCCATGGTATCTTTGTACATATTTTTCTTATTTTTATATTGTAATCTTTTATCTTTTCTTTTGTTTCAGGTGATTGTTGAGTGTTTTTAGGTCCAAGGAATGAATTGGGGTACAATGGTTAAGGCAACAGTTGGAAAAAGTTGAACCTCAACGAGCCAAAGACCAACTGTACCCGATGCCCAAACTCACATGTACTCTTGTGAGTTCCAATTCTACAACCCTAAACCGACCAGCTCAGACCTTGCACATCGAAGGTCCTACATTCTGTTCGAGGCCAACAAGGATTCCTCATGCCTTAGTCCTTTTGGAGGACCCAGCTTAAGCGCTTATATTCTTTTGAGATAATGCATTTAAGTGAACAAAGGGGGAAGGAGACAACTTATGACACAATGAATCACCTTCCACTACCCCTTTCTACTTTTCACTAAATGCAGTACCCAAACTTATAGCCACATACTCTATTCTTTCTAGCTTTATTTCTTAAAACTTTAATCCTAAACTTAATTGTTTAATAATGGGATTTAACTCACCATTCATCATACTAAACCTGCTCCATAGCTTTATTTCTTGTTTGAGAATGTTTTTCTTGCAAGGAATTGAGCTTCAACGAGCTAGGGACAATCACCGAATGAGTATGATATTAAAAAATGAGATTCTAGAAGGAGTATAGTACAACTCGGTTTTTGGTAGAGAGGAAACCCACACGAGTGAGTTACTACCATCTGGTCTCAGCTAGACTTAACCATGGTTACTGTGAGTGGGCCATGTTGGGTTAAGAGTTTGTGTGAACAGAAATTGCTGCAAGTCACGAGGTGGAGTTTGTGTGGACCGAAATCAAGCTTGGGAAGAGGTTTCTTGTTGGTTGAGCCGAATGGGGGACAAGGAGTAGTCATCATTGTCATTTTCCACATGGTGTTGTCCCCTACCTTAATTCAAAACTCTTTGGACTCATTCACCATCCAGTTCTCTATAAAAGCGGCCATATTCTCTTCTTTTGGTTACACCTTAATTTGCACACAAAAGTCTCTCTCTTCAAGTTTTTCTCTCTAGTTTTTAGTCTGAGTTCTGGTCCTGAAAACTCAACTCATTCCGAGTCATAGTGAGTTTGGCGGTCTGAGTTTGAGCTAGTTGAGTAGCTGACCCGTCCAACTCGCTGAGTTCATAGGGAGTCTCCGGCATCAAGTTCATTTTTCTGGCCAATTGCTGAAATTTTTTGCCTCAAAATGCTCTGTTGTGATGTCTTCTCTTGTTTTCCTGCATGCTAATGAAATCCGCTACAATGCTAGGGCAAGATTAAGGGGCCGAAGGAAACATTCTGATGGAAAAGGATCTACAAACCCAAAGGAACTCCGAAGGTTAGGAGAAGAAGTACAGTGGAGGAGAGGAGACTGATTCTCTAACCGGAAAGTGAGGAAGAAGAGGCAGCAGTAGAACCAATCAGAGAAAGCGTTGGTAGGACTTTCTTGTCTCCACACCCTCAATCTGAGAAGTCAAGCTCAGGATCCTTCACTGAGTCAACCAAAAGCGCCTTTGATATGGAAAGGAGAGGCAAATCACCAGAATGAACAAGGAGGATTCCAACGAGTTATTGAGAGGAAGAAGCTTAGCACCAACTGATAAGGGAAAGAACCAGCTTCACCATGAGAGAGTGAAGGAGAAAGGCCTCAAGTGAGTGATGAGCATGTTGAAGAAATACTGCCTACTGAGGAGTTTGCTCAAGCGGCTGGGTGTGGTAATGAAGCAGCTGGTAACAAGGTCGTGGGTAATGAGGAGAGAGTGGCATAGGAAGACAAGCTTACAAGTGTTATAAGGGAGCTGATAGAAAGAGGCTATTCAAAACGTGAGGCTAAGAGACATATGCCATAAACCAAGCTGAGACGGTAGAGAGAGCGATTTTGCACAGAGTTAACCCCAACAGAGCTTATGCATCGATTATGAAGATGGGATTCACAGGAACCCGCTATCCGTACCGTGAGACAATGGATACATTGGGAATCACCATAGACATTGCCCTTATGTTTTGGGCATTGTGGATTGTCACACCTCATGTACATAGTCCCAAAAACTTATGCTGAAGAGACAACACATTTCTTGGCAACAATTCATCTCGTTGAATATGATCCCAAAATAGAAGACTTGCTGGAGAAGCATGGCAGATGGTACATTTTGTTTAATGTGAATGGGACGAAATACAAATGCACTTTGAAGCATATCCAGATACTCTTTCAATTCAAACACAGGCTGAACCATTTCCCAAATACAGATGAAGATGAAATGGATGAGCTGTGGAACCCTATAAGCGGAAAAATATAATTTGATGCATCTCGGTCCAAAGATAACATAATCTGAAATCCATGCTTGAATTACATGCCTAAAGCCGTTGCAAATGTCTTCTATGCAAGGTGTACTACTGCTCCAATGAATCTGGGTGAAATAAAAGTGCTGATGATGGCTCTTAAAAAGGTTGTGGGACAAAGAGCCAATGGAGAACCTATCATAGGGGATGACTATAATGTTAAATTATCTTACTCTCTTCTTACTCACCTTATCTCCTGCAGAGAAAGAGCCAAGACCAATGCCAAGAGAAACACAGAAAATAAAATATGTGTTGGAGGAGTAGTCTATTAAATTTTGAAGGCATTCGGGATGAAGCCAGAAAAGTCTGCGCCGATTGGACTGCGCTTCATGGATATCAAGTACCTGAAGAAGGCTAAGATCCTGAGTAGCAACGAATACGGTGGTAGGTTTGTATACGAGTTCAAGCATCCAAGACAACGAAACGCCTTCATCACTCTCCCTTGTCCTGAGTGGACACTAATCAGAATAGGAAGGAACTATGACTTCTTTCCTTCTTTAGAGATTTGGATCGATCCAGCAAGAGCACCAACTCCTCCTCCACATCCTCAACCGGCTGAAGATGAGGAGTTTACACCAGAAGAGTACTTCTTTAAGGAATGTGATGCCCCAAGGCAGGGACCACACATTAAGGCAGCTCATAAACACATTGGAATGCTGCAAACGGTTAATGAATGGTGGTGAAGAAGGTTAAGAGCTTATTTAATAGGAGAGAAGAATACAAGCGAGAAAGAGATGAGCTAAGGCGTACACTAGTTGAACTAAGGTGAGAACGTGCTAGAGCTTCTACTAGTGAGATAACTAAAGCTCAGGAAGCACACAAGAGGCGCCACTTAGTCTCACTCGAACCTCAACACATCCCAGTACCAGCTCCAGCTTGCCACTCATTGACTGATACTTTGGTGTATAGGAGACGCAGAAGAAGAACCTCGAGTTCAAGACTCGACATGCAAGTAGCCGCGTTTGGATAAGATTCTCAGGATATGCCCACCTTGTCCACGGCACTTGACCACCCGCACATCAGTTCCATCCTCAGGCGCATCAAATGTACTATCCAGCCGCACCTTTGGATCAACAACCTCTGGAACCATTCTAGACCTTCATAGCTACACACTTGAGAACATGAATGCCTCCACCTCACACCACTTCGAGATTAAATGAGGTACAATCGCTCCAACCATCATTGTAAATACCATTGCATTGGTTTATTCTTGCTGGTCTAGGATTTCTCTTTCAAGCTCTTACTACACAAGGGATTGTATAGTTTAAGTTAGGGGGAGAATCCTAGAGGACATTAACATAGTTTCTTTGTTTCTTAGTTTCAATTTTCATTATAAACCATGCATTGCACTTAAGCCATAGAAAATCCAAAAATATTTTTCATTTAGCATATTTTTAATCATACATAGCATATAAGACATATAAAAACCAAAATGTCAATTTTTTTTTCAAAAGTCCATAAAAAAGTGTCATGTAGTTGCATACAAGTAGGATTGAGTCTAGAATCTGCATAGGGAATTATGAGGAAAATAACCGCTTAGACTTGCTGATTGACTTGCTAAATTCAATGTCCTAGGTGGTAGTGCTCTCATGCATTTCAAGCTTGCTCTCAATGATAAATATATGCTTTGATCTGACGCCTTTCCTTATTAAGTGATAACCTTAATCTTGACTTTAAAAGGTTTTTTGGGATCCTAAGATCAAATCATAGAGATGGTGGTAAGCATATGGAAATGTCGAACCAAATACTCAGAATATTGATGAGCAATCAGGACTAACAATCTACCTAGTTCAAGTTAAATGTTGGGAGAAAATCCTGTCATAATCTTATCCAACCAAAAGCAATAAATTAAAGATAAAAAACAAGGTATAATAAGACAAAATCCAAATCATAAACAAAGTATGAAAAATCAAGTAGCGATCGGAGTGCAAAATCAAGAATAAGAGAGTTGGGCAACGAGGAATAAGGTAAAGGATTGATGTGTACCTATGGGGGAACTAAGATTCTCAACAAACCGCATGGGAAATGACCTCAAGCGAGGGAATCAAGCTAATCCATATCGCCCTCGCGATCATGGATTTTTGCTCAAGGAAACTCCAATCCCACCCTAGTAGTGGAAATTAGATGAAGTAAACATTAAGATCAGACCCACAAAAGGCTAACAATCTCATAAGGAATTCAATCTCTTGCCCCAAATGAAGATTGTCCTAGATCTAGCTTAGATTAACATTTCAACAAACCCTAGCTGGTTAAAACGGATATGATCCAAGTTTCAAATGGCCAGTATGAAATCGGCATTAAAAACACTAGATCTAGCATGGTCTTGGCTATTTCAACCTTAAACAACCTAGATCCCATAGATTCACACCGATCTACCTCATTTCCTCTTTACCCTAGTCAGATCTACTTACTCATGGCGAGTAAGAGCTCAAACTTTGGGTTCAAAGTAAAGTGCATAAAAAGATAAGATACTTAGATTAAAACTTAAGAGAAAAGAAATTGCAAAATAATCTTCAAATCAACTTAAACAATCATTCGGCTAAAAACAGCACCAAAACTAGAGAGAAGCTACTTTTTGATAGCTAAAGTTTTCATAAAAGAGTGTCCCCTGTTTCTGTTGACTGTAAAGGTATTTATAGCCCTCGTGCATCTAAAACTAGTACGCTTTGTCAAAACGACCTAAAACGTTCAAACGGTAAAATTGAAGTGTGGTCCTCGCAGGTGAATTAGCGAGGGAAAGGTTCGAGACACATTTCAGATGCTTGATTCGCAGGATTGTGTCGGGTCCAATCGTCCGAGGGTGATCCCAAGGCTGAGAGGGTGAGTCTTTGAGTCTTGCGTCAGTCTCTTGATTCTTTCCTTGAGGTGGAATATGGAGGCAATGATAAAAGGATTTTTCGGTTTCTTTTTATCAAATTATTGTGGTATGATGGAGTGGTGAGTGATGGGTGTATGTCGAACCAATACTCGGAATGATGACAAGCAATGGGGACTAACTACCTATCTAGTTCAAGCCAAATTGTTGGGAAGAAATCTGTCACTAATCTACCAACTTAGTGCATGAGAATGAGACAAAATAGCATGATAATAAGACAAAATAAAATTCAAAAGCAGAGCATGAAAAAGTAAAGCAAGATAAACAACAAATCTGCAAATAAGAAGATGGGTAGGAGGAATAAGGTTGGCGATCGATGTAAAACTATGGAGGAACTCAGTTTCTTAGCAATCCGTTCAGGAAATGATCTAAAGCGGGGGGATAGTGATTTGATCATGTCGCTCTTGCGATCATGAACTTTCACCCAAGGAAACTCTGAACCTACCCTAGTAGTAGAAATTAGATCAGATGAGCATGAAGATCAGACCCTCTAAAGGCTAGCAATCACATAAGCAATCCAATCTCTTACCCCAAATGAAGATTACTCTAGATATAGCTAAGATCGGCACCTCGTCGGACCCTAGTCTGTCGTGGTGAATCTGATCCGAGTTCAAGTGGCCAGAATGAAATCAGCATTAAGACCACTAGATCTAGTAAGATCTTGTCTATTCTAACCCAAAACAACCTAGATCTACATATGATCTACCTCATTTCCTCCTTACCCAAGGCGGATCTACTCACTCATGGCGAGTGAGAGCTTGAACCTTGGGTAGGAAGTAACCAACATGTAAATAAAAGCGGATAGTCTAAAAACTTAAAGCAAGATAAGAAAAGGAATTGCAAATTGATAATCAACTTTACTTCAAACTTGCATAAAAGTAAAAGCATAAGATGTCCTTAGTTTTTTGGCTTAAGGGTCTATTTATAGCCTTAGTGTACATAAACCTCGTCTCTTGGTCAAACTGCCTCAAAGTGGTCAACAAATGTCTTTTTGAGGCGGTCCTCGAAGTAGGAGATCGAGGTTTGGCTGCGAGATGGGTTCTTCTTCGCACAGGTGAGGTATTTGTGTCATCCTCTGGATCTGCACATGAGGTAACAGTGCGAGGCGAGGTTCTTTGGTCAACCCTCGCTCTTGGTGGTGCAAGGATGAGGTGTGAGGAAGTTCTGAACTCTGACTTTTTTGCTCCTTTTATCATTCAAGTCTTCCTAAGTTTGCCTGATCCGTTCCTTGCATCCATTTGGCTCCAAAATGCTCCTTGAACACCTAAATCTGATATGTATGCAGAATGTGTGGTATGAAAGTGCAAAACATGAAAATGAACCTAAAAAGGCTTTAAAATGTTGCAAATGCTATGATATGGATAGAAAAATGACTCTAAAAATGGTCCTAAGAAACATCAAAAATCACATACATCAGGCAGTAGCGTGAGGTGGATTCTTCTTCTTGAAAGGAGGTCCTGTGCTCCACAAGACTTTATTCTGCTCATCCTCGCGATAGAGGTTGCGAGGCGGAAGTGCGAGGCTTGTGAATATCTTCTCCATATAACCATCCAGCACTCCAAATATTTACTCCTTAGCTCCATTCTGCTCTATTTTGCTCTCTGAATACCTAAATTTGCTCCATATACAAGTGCAAATGCAAAACATGCAAAAAATATCTAGACAACCTTAAACGATTGAAATACTATCTATATGAATGCAAAACAACCTAAAATATATTGTTAAGACACACCAAAACCACATATATGAGCTCCCCCAAACTTCGATCTTGCTTGGCCTCAAGCAAGTGCAATGATCTAAAATGGAAAAATTGCATACACAAAAGGGAACTCGGGACCGAATAACAAGCCAAAGTGAATGCGAAAATCAGGGTCCTAGTTTCCAAGTTCTAGAATGCAGTTCAAACCAGCCTTACTTAAAAACTTTAGCCATGTCAATCAAGGTTCAAACTAAGCTCAGTCACAACCTAATAATGCATTCAAATCAACATATCCTTTTAACATTCATTCATTCCAAACAGTGAATAAGTCTATGCATCTCCTAAGAATTTGTTTGGCTATGGGTAAGGTTTAGAGATAAAAGTGATCTCTACTCGTATCCGGTCATTTAAGCAAAAGGATCACTCAAAAAATGGAATAAGCTTTAGCATAATGCTAAAGGTGAGTGCCAATAGACACATACAAAGCCATGAATCCGTCTACCCATATGCCCTAAGTTGATGCTCATCTGATGAGGGCATCAAGCCAATGGAATCAAACAGACCTATGACTAGAGCT
>OVBA01006520.1:0-16773 GCA_900406435.1 Lepidium aucheri
TGATAAACACCTTATAAATTTTTTATAAACAACTTATAAATTTTATAAGCTATCTTATAAAGACTTATAAATTATATAAGCTATACCGTAAAGCCTTATAAATTTTATAAGGTCTCTTATAAAACCTTATAAATTGTATAAGTTCTCTTATAAAACCTTATAAATTTTATAAGGTCTCTTATATAAACTTTTTATAAACTCCCTTATAATTTTTTTTGGTGAGAAATTTTTTTCGTAAATAGGAAAAAGAGTTTGGCGGGAATTTTATTTTTGTGGCGGGAACAAAAAATTTGGCGGAAAAAAAAAAATTTTTGTGGCGGAAAATTTTTTTAGCAGGAAAAAGTTTAAAAAATATAAAAAATAATAATATAAGAGTATTTTGGTCAATTTTTTTATTATAAAGGGCATTTTTTGAAAATGTCCAAAAAATGAGGACAGTGATGAAAATGTCCTCCTTTGAGGGGAATTTTCGCAATTCTCCCTAATATGTATTACAATTTCGTAATAGCATTTACTGTTATATCTTACAAAATTAAGGTTATATTTCGTGTTTCTCATGTTTTGAATTGATTGAAAATACCTAAATTTTATATCTGAAAACTATTGGTGATCATTAATGAATTGAGTTAAAATATTAGTTAGGATTTTGTAATGAATATTTTTTATGACATCTTACAAAATTCAATTTATTTTTGTGTTATTTTTTGTTTTTGATCCTCTTTTAACATAATAGATTAGTTGGGTTAAAATATGTAATGGTATTTTTTATGATATCAAACAAAACTTAGGTTATTTTTGAAATATTTTTTTTGCATTTTTTGTCAACTACTAGATCAACAAGACCCCATCCATAGCTTAAAACTCATCCCTAAAATTCTTTTTTAAGCTACCATAATATAGCGGGTAGAAATTGAACTCTGATACCAAATCATTAGTTGGATCATTCTAATCAGCAGACTGACCGCAACTCAATTTTTTGCATCTTAATATAATATATATTAATTTATAATATTAATCTATCTAATTGTTTTCCCAATTCGGTTTATATTTTAAAATGTGGATTGTTTATAAGGAGAGTTTCAAAAATATCCTTTTTGATATGTCACTTTTCAAAATTTACCATTTCTTTTAGAAAATGAGATAGAAATAATATTTTAAAATATCCTTTTCATAATATTTTAAAATAATATTTAAAATTATTCTTTTCATAATTAGAGAGAACTAATGAGAGAAAAATAATGTTTTCGTTTCCCAAAGACACATCCTTTTCATATCTTTGTTTATTGCATTTATATTCTTCTTTCCTTAAAAGATGTTAGTCGTGACGATGACCTTCGGAATTACTAATATTTCTGGAATTTAGAATTCCTTCTACAGGATTGATGACATCGTGACGATGACCTATTTTTTAATATCATAATAACAAGAATTAGACCATCTCCATCCCTAGAGAAACTCAAGAGAGTTTCTTAATAATAAAATAATAATATTTTTGATTAATATTTTATTATTATTTAAATTTAAATTTTGAAAAATTTAGTGTCCAATTACTAAAAAGAGAGGTACTGACGTGACTAGAGTGAAACTATATTGAGAAAAGGTTATTTGCAGCATTTCAGGTATAAGATTTGGATTGATATCTACTCCTTCAAAGTTCACAGCCAAAAACTTTAAGCCAAAAACCCATTTTTGCTTTTCTCTCCAACTTTTACTACTTTTTTATTTTTATTTTTATTTTTTAATGTTAAAAGTTTCATCCTTGGATGTGCTCTTAGTGGTAGGATGTCCTAAAAAAAAAGAGATGACATAAAATAAAAATTAATATTTAAACTAGATAGATTCGTCGAAAATATCCTATGAATTTGTAAAATTATAAGAAATGTTATGTTACTATTCACCTCATTGTTTATATTTATGTTTTGTTTTTTTTGGGTTGAAAAAACAAAATTGTCCTTTGATTTTAAAGAGAAAGGCACGATGGATAGATAAAGTTTGCTCAGGACAATCAAAACTTCTCAAGAATGATTAACTTTGTATTGATTAGAAAATAGATTCAAAACTAACCAAAATACAATCTCAATTGACTCTCACGTACAACAACATAGACTCGTTGATGTCTCTTATATAGAGTTCTCAACAACTCTTGATAACTCTTCTAAAACCATATCTAAACAAAAATATATTTCTAATTCTATCTAGAATCTTGTTTAGCCTTATCTTAAACTTTTATTTCCTTGTAAAAGTTTTATCTTAGGTTGTAAGTCATTGAAGCTTATTCAACATTTACTCTCCTAAGCTTCAAGTTTTTCTTCGAAATGATTTGAACTCCAACTAGACTTCTCATTTGCTTGAATTTGTTTCTTGCTAGGGCTTTAGTTAATATGTCTGCACATTTTTCTTCCCTTGGTACATGCTCTACGATGATCTGATTGTTTCCAATACACTCACGAATAAAATGATACCACTTATGTATGTGTTTGCTGCGGCCATGAAAGACAGGGTTATTTGTTAACTCAAGTGCAGACCTATTGTCAATCCTTATGATAGTTTTTATGCATTCCTTTGCAGTGATTTCACTCATCAATTCCTGTAACCATATGGCTTGCTTCGAAGCTTCAGTTGCTGCCATGAACTCTGCTTCACATGATGAAAGTGCAATAGTATTTTGTTTCTGAGAACACCAAGATATTGGAGACTCTCCGAGATAAAAGATCTGACATGTAGTACTTTTGCCATCATCAATGTCACCGTTGTGACTGCTGTCACTGTAACCAACTAAGGTCTTTGATCCTCCCTTCTTGTACTTTAAACCGTAGTCCAGTGTTCCTTGTAGGTACCTTAGAATCTGTTTCAGTGCCTTACCATGGGATTCTCTTGGTTGATGCATATACCTGCTTACTACGCCTACAGAGAAAGCTAGATATGGCCTTGTGTGCAGCAAATACCTTAGACAGCCAATTCTTCTTCGATATTGTGTTGCATCAATCTTTGGATCTGTTTCTTTTGACTTACATAGCTTCAGTCCAAAGTCCATAGGTATGTGAGTCGGATTGCAATTATCTAGACCTGCTTCCTTTAGTATCTTCCGTGCATAAGTCTCTTGCTTAATCTCAATCCCGTCATCTGTTTGGCTCACCTCTATACCAAGATAATAAATGAGTTTTCCCAGGTCTGATATTTCGAACTTACTTGACATTGCAGTCTTGAAATCTTTGATGTGTTTCCTGTCACAAAAATCATCCACATATACTGCAACTATGAGCAAGTTTTTCCCTTCTTCCTTCCTGTATACAGAACTTTCTTTTGTGCATCGTTTGAAGTTCAAACTTCTCATACTTTGGTCAAGTTTTGTGTTCCAACAATGAGGAGCTTGTTGTACACCATAAAAAGCCTTTGAGAGTTTGAAAACTTTAGTCTCTTCTCTCTTCTTTTCAAACTCAGTCGGCTGTGAAACATAGACCTCTTCATTTAATTCACCATGCAAAAATGCAGTCTTAATGTCTAAGTGGTGAATCTCCCATTCATTTGAAGCTGCCAACCCCATGAGTAGACATATTGTTTCTATTCGTGCTACTAGAGCAAACACTTTGTCAAAATCAATACCAGCTTGTTGTTCATATCCTTTTGCTACCAAGCGAGCTTCATACTTGTTTATTGATCCATCTTCATTTCTCTTAAGCTTGACTATCCACTTCAGTCCAATAACGTTTACTCTAAACGGTTTGTCAACCAACTTCCAGGTCTGATTCTTGTTGATTAATGCAATCTAGTCTAAGCATGCTTTATTCTATAGATCTGAATCTTTTGCTTCTTCATAATTCAATGGCTCATTATCAAGTGAAAGTAGCAGCCTTTCACACTCAGAATCTGCTAACAGTACAAAATCATCAAGATATGAGGGTGGTTGTATTTGTCGTTCTGTTCGTCGAAGAGGTTGAGCTGGTATGTTTGAAGTATGCTCTTCCTCTGTTTCTTGTGAGTTCTGATTGTCATCATCTCCTTCTTCTTAATCTTCGATACTAACTGAATCGTTTTCTTGTAACCCACCCCATTGAAACATTCCTGGTCTAGTTATAATGTTTTCTTCTGCTCCCTTCCAATTCCAAGCTTCACTTTTGATAAAAGTAACATCTCGACTAACAATTACTTTTCTTGTTGTTGGATTTAGAAGTCGATAAGCCTTTGAACCATGTTCAATTCCGAGATGTACCAGAGGCTGAGAACAATCATCAAGTTTCTTTTGATCTACAGCTTCAAATTTAGCATATCCAATGCATCCAAATACTTGTATATGACTCACATTCGGTTTCTTGTTCTTTAGAGTTTCATATGGAGTTTGTTTCTGTAATGCTCTAGTAGACACACAATTTAACTAATAAGTCGAATGCCTTACTCCTTCTCCCCATAGAAAATTTGGAACATTCATTGCTTTTAGAATACTTTGAGTCATTTCCATAATCTTTGTTCCACAACTCCGTTTTTTTGTAGTGTATATGGTGCTGTTAACTGTCTTTTGATTCCAGCTTTGTTGCAGAAATCATGAAATTCCCTTGATGTAAATTCCCCACCTCTATCTGTTCGCAACATCAAGACCTTTCTTTCAAGTTCCTTTTCAATCATGGTCTTGAACTCTTTGAACTTTCAAAAGCATCACTCTTCTCTCTCAATAACATGGACCACATGTACCTTGTATGATCATCAACTATGATAAATACGTACTTGTTTTGTGCCGATGTTGGTGGTGTAATTGGCCCGCAAACATCAGCATGTAGAAGTTCTAGTGCTTTTGAAGAACGATATCTACTTGCTTTGGGAAAACTATGTCGTGTTTGTTTTCCAATCAGACATGAATTACATACACTTTTCTCTTCAGTGATGTTTGGTAAATCGTGAACCATCTGGTGAGTTGACATATCTTTGATGGTCTTGAAGTTTACATGACCAAGACGTGCATGCCACTTCCATGATTCTTCTTGTATCTTCGTGAGAAAACATATTGCTTTTTTAATCTGTAACTTTACTTTGTACAATCTGTTTGCAGTTCTTTTAACCTTGACAAGTAATCTCCCACATCGATCATGTAAAGTCAGATAAGCTCCCTTCATCATCACCTCACATCCATCTTCAGTTGCTTGTTATAAACTCAGAATGCTACTTTTGAGACTTGGAATGTAGTAAAATTGTGTCATGAGCTTATGATCACCTATCTTAGTTTCGAAAAGAATTGATCATCTTCCTTCAATCTTGACACATGAACCATCTCCAATCTGACTTTACCTTTGAATCCTGTGTTTAGTTTTGAGAAATAGGATTTTTCTCCTATCATGTGGTTACTAGCCCCGTTATCTAAGTACCACTTGCCACTTTCTCTGTTTTCGTTCTCATACTTCTTTGACAATACTTTTTCCTCATTAAGTAGAATAACCTCATGCATATACATCGTTTCACCTGCTTCTTCAGTCTCAGAGCCTGCATCTTCTTCTTCTACTTTGTTCATCTCTTCCATCTTTTGCTTTCTCTCTGGACAAACTAAGGCAAAATGCCTTTTTCTATCACAACAAAAGCAGACAATGTTTGACCTGTCCTTTTTCTCTCTGTTTTGTTCTTGTGAATATGAGTTTACTCGACCTTTTCCTTTACCACGAGCTTGTCCCTTAGAGTTGTTATAATATGCGTTTAAGTAAAGCAGATTTTCTTGTATTTCTCCTCCCACTTCTTCTACAATTCTCTCTTCATATGCCTTCAATCGTCAAACAATATATTCATATCCTGTGTTGTTCAAGTCCAAAACTTGCTCCAGTGATGTTCTGATGTGAATATATCTCTTTCTTGGCAATTTTGTTGAGAAATCTTTTAACTAGCTTGATTCATCAAACACTCCTCCTGGGGCTGCAGATTTTAGAGGTAACTCAGACATTCTTCCAGCAAAATCATCGATATTTTCTAAGTATTTCATCTTCATCTTTTCAAATTCTGATATAAGGGTTTGGAGCCTAGCTTCTTTTCCTCTTTCTGCTCCAAGGTTCCTTTCCTTAATAGCTTCCCAAATCCCTTTAGGTGAGCTTTGTTCTCCAACCTGACTCAATCATTTCCCATACCTTGTGCACTTGCAACAACACCTTCATCTTCATTGCCCAGACTGTATAATTCGTTGGAGATAGCATCAGACATACCACAACCGATGGTACAAAATCCTTCCTAACTTGTTTAACGTAGTCTCCCATGTTTGTTTTCTTTTCCACCGTTGATTTTAATCACAAGAACAAGACCTTTGCTCTGATACCAAATAAAGTTTACTAAGAACAATTGAAACTTCTTAAGAATGATTAACTTTGTATTGATTAGAAAATAGACTCAAAACTAACCAAAACACAATCTTAATTGACTCTCACGTATAACAACATAAGACTTGTTATGTCTCTTATATAGAGTTCTCAACAACTCTTGATAACTCTTCTAAAACCATATCTAAACAGAAATATCTTTCTAATTCTATCTAGAATCTTATTTAGCCTTATCTTAAACTTTTATTTCCTTTTAAAAGTTTTATCTTAGGTTGTAAGCTATTGAAGCTTATTCAACAACAGAATGGCACGAAGTATATTTCCATCCATGAATATGAAGTTGAACATGTCCATGTAACATTGGAAAATTATGGCTATATGAGATATATGTCCATGTCCACTTGAATGAAAGTGTACATGTTCATGTTCATTTAAATAAAAGTGTACATGTCCATGTAATATTGGTTGACATGGCCATATGAGACCATTTAAGTAAACACTATACATATCCATGTACCACTGAGTTATTGGTGATACCCAAATGAGGGTGAGTCCATTAAAGCAAAGAAGCCCATTAAGAATCTCAGCCCAGAAGCTAGACGGACGATGTGATCCACAGCGCAAGGTGAAACATGATGGGCTGAAACGGCATTTATGATAATTGGCGAGAAATACAGGATTGACGAGCTGACACAAAATCAGCAGGCAGAATCAATCACGGAATCAGCAGACTGATTTAATTACAGAAAATGAGGCGATAAAAGGAAACTCGAACTCAATCAACATTTATGGAGATTGAATCAACCAGAAAAATATCATGTATAAATAAAGGGGTTAAATCCATAAATGTACACAAGACAAGAAAAGAATACAATAATACGTTCACATTATTAACGCCAACAAAAAGACTTTTGACTTGTATTTGTAATTCTTAGATCACAACCGTCTGTGGGGATCAAACAAGATGTCATGTTTTCACGGAACAAAAACAAGCAGGAAGTCAAGGCTTACCACCGATAATGAGAGAAATAGGAACTTTGATAGATGTCACCAAAGAGCAAGCGGGGGTACACAAAGAACTCAAAGTGACTTATGACACGGGAAACATCGTCCCAACGAAACCATCTCGAACAACCACATGTCAGCGACAATCTCGCTTAATCGTGGAGTTAAGAGAAATGGCCTCAACAACAATGGAGCAGGTACGACAGAGTGAATTAAGATATCAGGAGGTACAACTCCAAGCCTGGCGGCAGGAAGAGGAGTTTAGGAGACAACTTACAGAGCTTCAAGAGATGGTCGTTGAGGCCAGAAACTCACGAAACACCACCGGACGGGATACCACTCTAAGAGAGCATCCTAACAGAATCCTGAGGGGGGTGCGCGCACCAGAAACCAGGTACAAAATAAACCGGCCAGTAGCGTGGGCGAATCCCTTGGTTCAGGAACAGCACCGCGAAACAAACTCATGGGATGAGATACAGGAGGAGTCTCGAATATGATCGACTGACATGAGAAATCTGAAGGATCGACTAGCCCAAGCATAGGCTGCATGCTGCGACCTTCGAAATGAAATACAACATACTGCATCACCAGAGGAAGGATTCCGAACGAGGCACACAAATGGAAGATATTCTGGGGAGAGGCAAGCTCCGACAAATGATGAAGAAAACACAGCAGGAGTACACAAGCATACTTTCTGAATTACACTGCACCATATGAACATCACTGGAGATTCAGTATGTTACTGAGCAAACGCGACATACACCATTCACAAGAAGGATCACAGGAGCCTGTATTTGTGACGTCAAAAAAAATAAAATTTCCACAATATTCAGGGAATACGGACCCTATAGCACATCAAAAATCATTCTGACTCGAGCTGATCGGACTCATGAATGAGACGCGGGCTTTTGCAGGTTCTTCTCTGAAAATCTCATCGGTCCCGCATTGGATTGGTTCTCGACTCTGCCAAGGGAGTCTATAGATGGGTTTGAGCAACTCGCGGAGGTGTTCCTGAAGCACTACTCTATCTTCATAGAGAACAGTACCACTATTGACAGCCTACTCAACTTAACCCAGATGAAGTTTGAACCGCTATGGGACTACATAGCATGCTTCTAAGAAATGAAGTTGAGAAGTATTAACATCCCTGACGACATGGCTTTGATCGCGCTTAAAAGAGGGATATGGCAGGCCTTGACATTCAGCTAGGATCTGACGGTTTGGCCTCCTAGCTCGCTAGGCGACGCACTGCATAGAGCAACTCATTTCATCAACTGGGAAGAGCGGAGATTAGAGCTCAGGCGCCCCGAAGAGGCAGGGAAGCGCTTTGAGAAGAAAGAAACCACGAAGGCACAATCAGTAACAAGAAAAGTCCAAAGCAACAGCCGACCCTCCCAGAACGAGAAAATAGCGACAAGCCTTCACTCGTTCTTGGTGGGGAAGTTTAAAAACAGGAAACCACTAGATATGTCGAAATATTAAGACTACCATCAAACACACGGCCATACGTTGGAAGAGTGCAAAGTGGTGAAGTGGCTTAAGGAAGAAGGAAAATGGGAGGAAGGAATGAAGAAGGAATAGAAGAACGATCGGGAACACCAAAAACAGGATAGGAGTTCAGCCGAGGAAGAAGAAACCGTCGAGGTGGGAGAAAACAAGAAATCCACCAAGCCTCGAGTCGAAGTCAACAAAGAAGGATCTAATCTATGCGGGAGTTCAATCAACTCCATAAAAGCACATCAATGGAGAGTAGAGATGCGACCTCCGAGCTCAAATGCGAATCGAAAAGATGACATTATGAACGTAACCTTCAGGGAAAGCGAAACTGCACATCTCGATAAACCCCATGACGACGTGCTTATAATCGAGCTTGACGTCAGAGGATTAGAGCTGGAAAGAATCCTGGTCGACACTAGCAGTTCTGTCAACCTATTGTTCTACGACGCTTTCAAAAAGATGGGCCTAGAAGATAACGAACTTGTAGGAGGAAAAACAACCTTGACGGGTTTTTTAGGTAACACCAAAACGACAATGGGAATAATCCAGCTGCCAGTAATTGTTTTTGGGGTCAGAAAAGTAACAAACTTCGTGGTAATGGACGCACCAACACCTTTCAATGCGATCCTAGGAAGACCCTGGCTTTACGCGATGAAAATTAACGTACCACCAGTGTGTGAAGTTCCCAACAAATAATGGAGAGGGAATCATATATAGCACCCAGGCCGCATCACGATGATGCTATCAGGAAAACTTTAAACAAACTCGAAGGCAGACTTTGTAGCAATTAACCAACAACCTGCCAGTCGCCAGTAAAAAGATGGACGACCTCGCCAACCAAAGGCCAGAAGAGATCAAAACCATCAAGGTAGTTGTCAATCCAAGTCATCCTGAAAGAGAACTAACCATCAGAGCAGACTTAGGCCCCATAATTCGTTAAGATCTAGAGAACTTCCTCAGGGAAAATGCGGCGACGTTCGCCTAGACCCCTCAGGATATGAAAGGAATCAGCCTATCAGTGACAACACACGAGCTAAACATCGATCAAACCTACAAGCCAGTAAAGTAAAAACGAAGAAACTCGGTCCGAACAAAGCTAAGGTAGTCTGCGATGAGGTCGAGAGACTACTAAAGATGGGGGCGATAAGGGAGGTCAAGTACCCCGATTGGTTGGCAAGCCCAGTAGTATTACGAAAGAAGAATGGCAAATGGAAGGTATATGTAGATTTCACCGATCTCAACAAAGCGTGCCCTAATGACAGCTATCTGCTCCCACAAATCAACAAAGTGGTGGAATCAACTATGGGAAATCAGTTAATGTCCTTCATAGACGCTTTCTCAGGCTACAATCAGATCTTCATGCACCCGAACAACAAAGAAAAAACGTCCTTCATAACCAAACAATGGACTTATTGCTACTGTGTAATGCCGTTCAGACTCAAAAACGTGGGCGCAACATACCAATGACTGGTGAACTTCATGTTTGCGGAAGAATTGGGAGAAACCATGGAGGTGTACATCGATGATATGTTGGTTAAATCAACGGATGCAAGAGATCACGTCAGGCAACTACACCGATGCTTTGATATCCTCAACAAGTTTAGGATAAAGCTCAACCCGGCTAAATGCGCTTTCGGAGTATCATTTGGTGAGTTCTTAGGATATTTAGTAACAAAAAGAGGGATAGAGGCCAACCCGCGCCAGATAAATGCACTAATAAATATGTGCTGACCTTGAACGAAGAAGGAAGTCCAACAGCTAATCGGGAGGATAGCAGCACTCAACCGCTTTGTGTCATGATCAATTGACAAATGTCTGCTATCCTTTAAATTGCTTAAGGACAACAAGAAGTTCGTCTGAGATGATAAATGCCAAATGGCCTTTGAAGAGTTAAAGACTTATCTAACAACGCTGCCAATCTTGGCAAAACCAGAAGAAGGAGAGGAGCTCTACCTCTACCTTGCAGTGTCAATGACAGTGGTGAGCAGAGTTTTAGTCCGCTCAGAAGAAGGAGAGTAACGGCCAATTTACTACGTGAGTAAATCCTTAACAAAACCCGAAGAACAATATCCGTTAGTGGAAAAGATAGCTCTGGCGTTAGTAGCAGTTGCAAGGAAACTTCGTCTGTATTTTCAATCACACACTATCGTGGTAATGACAAATCAACTGCTGCGCATGATCCCTAACAGTCCAAGCAAATCAGGATGGCTCGTTAAGTGGGCGATCGAGCTCAGCGAGTATGATATTGAGTATCGATCCCGCACGAGTATGAAGTCCCAAGTCCTTGCAGATTTTATCGTTGAAATCTATAGACGAGTTTACAACATGGAAGTCGACCAGAATCCCTGGACAGTTCACGTTGATGGATCATCCTCTCGTAAGGGATCAAGGTATGGCCGGAGGTTAACCTTGCCCAGTGGTAATTTAATCGAGCAGTCCTGCCAATTAGGCTATCAGGCCTCGAACAACGAGACTGAATACGAAGTCTTGCTTGCGAGACTGCGAATTGCGGCAGGAATGGGGATAAAGCATCTAAAAGCACACAGCGATTCCCAACTAGTAACCAGCCAGTACCATGACGGGTACGAGGCAAAGGATGCTAGGATGAACGCGTTTCTGGAACTCATCAAACATACGGCATCACAGTTCAAGAAATTTGAGCTAGAAAGGATACCCCGAGCAGAAAATTCAACGGCTGACGCATTTGCAGCACTCGCATCAATGTCGGAACCCCTAGTAAGGCGAGTAATCCAGGTAGTGTATCTAGAAAAACCTTGTATAGAACTACTAAGGGAAGTGTTAGCCATAACTCAACAAGATGAAGACAACGACAAACAAACACACGAGGCCAGAATAACCGCGAACCCAGAAAGGTGGATTCTCATTATGCAGTACATCTCTAATGGGATGATCCCGCAAGATCGATGCGAGGCAAGAAAGCTAAAGACCCAGAGCGCGAAATTCTGCATCATAAATGGATAACTCTAGAAAATGAGTGTAGCGGGATCTTGCTTTTTGTGCACAACTAACGATGAAGCAGCTCAAATCCTGGCCGAAGTTCATCTCGGATTCTGCGGAAGCCACTCTGGAGGGCGAGCACTGGCATTCAAGGTCAAAATACAGGGATACAATTGGCCGACAATGGTAAAAGACAGTGGAGATTACTCAAAACGGTGTCAGAAATGCCAGCGACACGCTCCCTCCATACATACTCCAAGTGAAAAAATAGGGAAAATGGTGATTCCATAACCCCTTTACCGTCCGGAAAGAAGCGCTTCCGCTTCATTCTAATTGCAATTGATTACTTCACCAAATGGGTCGAAGCAGAGCCATTCTAGCAATTGATGGGCCCCCAAGTGTGAGAATTCATCTGGCGGAACATTGTATGCAGATTTAGAATCCTGGGCAAAATTGTCACTGATAACATGACCAACCTCATGTCACATCAGGTAAAAAGGTTGTGCAAAGAACTTGAAATTGGGCTGACCTCGTCAACACCGTGCTACCCCCATGGAAACGGACAAGCGGAAGCCACCAACGAGACGATAATGTCAAATTTGAAGAAAATGCTAAATTCAAAGAAATCAAGCAGGTCGGACGAGCTACAATCAGCGCTATGGGCTTACCAAACCACCCCGCGAAGAGTAACAAAGGAAATTCCATTCACGCTGGCTTACGGAGTCGAAGCAATGGTACCAAGAGAGCTTAGTGTCCCAATCCTGAGAAAAGAGATGATCGAGAAACCAAGAATTAACAACAAGATGCTGGAGGATCACATCGACACAATAGATGAAAAACATGATCAGGCCGCCCTAAGAACGCTAAACTACCAGCAGATAGTGGAGAAATTCTATAACTCAAAGGTGAGGGCGTGACGGTTCAAAGAAGGAGACCTAGTCCTCAGAAAAGTATTCCAAAACACGAAAGAACTAAACGCCAGGAAGCTGAGAACAAACTGGGAAGGACCGTGCCAAATCTCGAGCGTGCTAAAAAATGGAGTTTACCGACTACGGGATCCCATAACAGGCAAAGCAGTGCTACGACCTTGGAATGTTATGAACCTAAAATATTATTATGTTTGAATATGTAATAAAGAACTACGCATGAGATTGATTCCGATGGTGGAATACGTAGGTAGCTCGTATATAGACGAATCCAGTCCCTTTTAATAAAATAATTTTTACCCTTTCACCAGGAACACTAAATAAATACGAGAAGCGGCGAAAGAAGAAAGAGTCATGATAACACCAAAAAAGAAAGGGAAAAAAAAGCATCCAAAAAAAAGAAGAAGAGAGTCTTTTCTTAAAAGAGAGAAGAAAAGACGGAGAAAAGAGTCGTCTTAGACTTGATTCCCCTCCACGGAGTCAGTAGCGCAGGTATCCACACCAGCAGTCTCGCCAGCAGCAAGGTCCTTAGGATCAGAGTCTTCAGCGACAGGATCCTTTGGGTCATTGGGGGCGGCTGCAAGATCACGAGGAGGGGAGGAATCTTCAATAAAGTAGCTGGAGGGATCGATCAGGGGAGTCTCGACCATAGTTCTGGCCCCAAGGAACAAATCTGGAAAAGGCAGCTCGTTCATAACCAGGTGAGGCTCGTCCTTGTACTGTGCCCTTGCCAATGCCAGCTTCTCTAGAAGGGAAGCTTTCTCGTTAGACGCATCAAAGTCCTTAGGTTCGAACTCATCGATAAGCACAAGGTTAGATTTGAACTCACGAATATCAACGTTCACCTGCACTCCGCATCCTTTCGAGACCACTTCTCGGAGACTTGGTCGAGCACCTCACGCCATCAGGAAACAAGAGCCTTCTTCTTTTCTTCCAGAGCATGAACGCGGCAGCAATATCACCATTGCAAGACCTTACGAGTTTGATCTCTTGGGACTTCAGCTCCATCTCTTTTGAAACGGCGGAAAGCTGCGAGGCGAGACCTTTCTTTTCCAACTCAAGAGACCTGATTCTCTCGCCAAAGCGAGCCTGCTCATCTTGGAGTGTCTCCTCGAGCTTGGAACTCGAAGCCCTGAGATCCTCGAACTTTTCACTAAAGAGAGAATTCATGAGCTTGGTCTCTAGAGTGAAGATCACAATCTTTATCTCGTTAGTTGCCTACACAAAAAGCTAGAAATCCATCTTAAAATGGCAAAGATTGAAACAGGAAAGGAAAGAAGCTAAACGTCAGAGCCACAAACCTGAGTTTGCAGGACGAGAGCGGCCTTGAACTTATCCCGCTCGGATATTTGATCCACAAAAGAGGCCTCATTTGCATTCAGCAAGGCAGAAATCCCGAGCTGATTCTTGGGAAGACGATGGCCAGCATCGAGAGTAGAGAAACCCAAAGGAAGACCAGTCGAGACCACAGTATGCCTGTCACGAAGAGAGCACTTTGCAAGAAGGACAACATTGGAGTCAGAAGTTGGTAGATAAGAGACCAAAACCTGAGAGAAAGCACTGATCCCTTGAAGCCGGAGACTATCGCCCTGACCGGACTTCTCCTCCTTAACAATCTTCTTCCTCATAGGAGCCAAAATAGGCATCTCAGTCAACCAAAGCGTGCGAGAAGAAGTAGAAGCGCGAGCGCGAAGAGAAGATGCAGAAGGTTATGTAGCTGCGGAAGCACGAACACGACGCCAAAATTCAGTTTATTAAAGAAAAAGAATAAATGATGATAATAATAAAGAAGAGGGAGAAACCGCATAAATTAGCAAAACTAACCAACGGGATCCCCAGGAATGATCGCTACGGAAGTTAGATAACACCTGTTTCGCACCGCAGAAAAAGAGTCTTAGTGCACCTTGCCATCTCTCAAGTTATTCAAAATAGCAGACGCAGCGGCAGTGAGATCTGAAGTGGGATACTCTGCAAAAACCAGGCACAGTAAGAAAATAGACAAGTATAAAAATATATATGAATAGTCAACCAGATTTATCTCTCCAATTTCGAATAATATAATTGGGGTCAAATTCCCCAATCAAGTCCGGAGAAAGCTGGAAGAAAAAGAACTTCAACATCTAATGCATATCCTTGCCGAGAATCCCATCGAAAACCTTCTGGGAACCGTGGTTAGAGAGATACATGATTTTGGAGCTCGGGTTCCGTTTGATGGTGTAAAAGGTAAGGAGCTCATAAGCCCCAATCCAAACACTAGACTCAGCATCTCGAACTAAGAGAGCGAGAACAACACAAAGGAATGACGTACACATTTGGCCGAAGAAAAGATTTAAGGAATGAAGGATTCAAAGAAGAGAACTAGGAATAGGGAATTGAAGATGGCAATCGCTGAAATAGACGGCATAAGCGCCAAGTCATCCCGGCGGAGCGTCTTTGGGAGACTGATCTTCTCTAGCCACATGGATAACAACGCCCTTCGGAATATTGTAGAGGCACCGGAGTTTGTCAAGTTCTGCGGCATTCAAACCTCACGACATCCTCCGCCTAGAAACCCCAGGCCCAGCCAGTTGTCTATGGGGGATATCGGAGATTGTCTTGGAGGTGCCGACATAATCAGAGGAAGCGGAATGAGAAGTAAGAGGTCTAGTACTAGATTCGGCTGCCATGAAATTTCAAGAAGAAAGAGTAAAACGAGAAGAAAAGCTCATACAAAGCAAAGCGACGAATGCGATAAACGACTAAAAATCAAAAAATGAGACGATTCGAATAACAAAGGAAATGAGGAGTACCTGTTAAAAGAAGTAGGCGGCAAAATAACTAAAGCAAGGAAGGGGAGAAGTTTTTAAACCCGCAATCACTCGTAATCGGGGGAATCGGTAATAATTAAACTCCCAATAATCCAACCGTTCAAATTGAAAGAATTTTAAACAAACGGTTAAGATCACCCTAAAAAGGAAAAGACAAGTCGGGATAACAATCAATCAAGCTCGACAACATAAACCGGGACGACCAAAAATTACCATGCGTCATCCAGAAAAGGAGACGAAAGAATTGGGCTGGAAATTATCCAAAGCCGACAGCGTAAGCTGGGAACATAAAAATTTACCCCACAAAACAAATTTGTCAAGCGGGATAAAGTGCAAACGACGAAGAAGATTCGACTAAACAAACAATAATCTCGTGGACAAAGATGAGGTAATCAAAACTGGCCAGACAAAAATAAAGATAATAAAAGCGCGCTTTAAAGAACGAAAAGACAAATAAACAATAAAAGGGCAAATCACCAACCAGTTCATACTTAAACAAAAATAGCCCAAAGAATGCATACAACGACCAAAGTGCAAAATAAGTGGAAAACAAAGGCAATAAAGACTAAAACGAATAAACGAAGGAGGTTTTTTCTAGGCATCGCTCGAGCCGCCTCCCAAGGTGGGCAAAGGAACGCATCCAACATCAGTGTCGGGACCCTCTTCGGAGTCAGAGGGGAAGTAGTTGCGCCCTGAGCTAAAGCCGGACACCTCGTCCACACCTTCCTCGTAAGCCTCAAGGGCAAGTTGATCCCTTTCAGCGCCTAAGGAAAGAGTATCAGACGAAGGAACCGCGGATTTCACCTCTTAAGGGAGCCCAGAGCGGAGATCAACCCTAGACTTAATGATACAATAGTTGGCGTACTTCTTCATGTGATCGAACTTGTTTTGAACCCTGGTGACGTATTTCCTGAACCTTCTCCTCAGCACGCTGGATCTCTTCCGGACAGCTCGAGCCACCGCTCTCTCACGAGAAATCTTCCATTAATGGCGCTAAAGGGACAAGGTCTTCACCACGTAGTCAGCCTCGCGATGAGTAGAAGTCAGCTTCCTCTTTGTACTGTCCAGCTCGGTCTGAAGCTTAGCGATCTCAGTATCCTGAGCAATGACCGCTTTATTTAAAATTCATATCGAGTCCAATGAAGCGTTCGAAGATGAACCCGCCACATTCGAAGTTGCACCCAATAAAGAGCCCGACTCAAAGTTACCGACCAACTTATTTAGTGCAGCCATAAATTATACAATGAGTTTTAACCCTATATCCTATTGCAAGTGCACAGCAAACGTAATAGTACT
>OVBA01006521.1:0-16773 GCA_900406435.1 Lepidium aucheri
AGACTTCTAGAGAAGTCTACTTTTGTAACCCAAAAAATTAGTCAATTGCAAGATTCATTTTTGCGTTGACTAGCAGACTTCAAGAGAAGTCTACTTCTCTCAGTAGACTTCACCAGAAGTCTACTCACTGTAAATTTTCGAAAATCTTTAGGAACTTAGGTAGATTTGAGTTACCATCATGTTTACCTTTTTTGAATGCACAGAATATCGAAATAAGCATTAAATCGTTACTCTTGGCTCCAAATAGCACCAAAAATGAAAGATTTAAAATTTCAAGACCTTGAAAACGGAAATTAGTAAGTTTTCTAGATGGAATTAAAGAGAGAATGAGAGATTGTTAGGTTAGAATTGGTGAATAAGCATAATGAGGTGAAAATTGCTTAGTGATGGTGCATTTAGAGCTTCAATTTAGGTTGGTAATGGTGGGTGAGAAAATTGAAGAAGATGGCAATTTTATAAATATTTGAGATTTGAGACCTATNTATTTGACACCTATTTTAGACTTTTTCATTGTGAAAAAAAAAAAGAAAAAAAAAAGTTGATGGTAAAATCAAAATTATAGGAAAAATAAGGTTAAAATCGGAAAAAAAATTGTAAAATGGGGTTTAGTTTTTTAATTGACCCAAGTCAATGGGTCAATTTTGCAACTACCCCTTACATCTACAACATAATAAAATATGAAACAGAGGAAGTTATATTTTAATTATTATATTAGAAAATTAAAATACTATTTTTGTCCAAATGTATCAACGTAGAGCCTTAAATACTATTTAAATCTTTTATGTAAATATATCTCTATATTAGTTATTGTGTATCAAATTTTAATGTTTAAGTTATCTTTTTAAACAAACTATAGGATTATACCCAAATTATAGTGTGGGATTTGATTATTTTTAAAATTGTGTTCTATTGGTCTTTAGACCCTAATTGATATTTTGACTATTATTTTTGAGATACTATTTTAGATGCCCAAAACCCGAGTCAAAATCAAGCCAAAGTAAAAAATCCAAGCCAAAACCACGTCTGACAAAATACCATAATAACTCTGAATGTATGTATTTGAAAAACTAAACTCAAACCCGAATCAGAACAAAATCAAAAACCAAATTTTAGAGTTTTTTATTAAATCTTTTTAAATATTATTTTTAATATAAAATACTTGAATTTGATCTATACCGAATCAAACTCTATCTAAAAAAATAAAAATATCCAAATAAAATCTTAAATCGAAACGAACTAAATACCAAATTAAATTAACCGAACCCGACAAAGTACCGTAATGTGTTTTAAATCTATGAACCCAAAAAGTTGAATCAAAATCCAAATTGGGACCAAATCAATAATAGAATTTGTAACCGATGAATTTTTTATTTTTGGAAGTTGGTGTTATAGGATTATCATAGATTTGGAATTATGATCAATTCGGTTAATATAAATAGTTAAGTGAAAGGTTAACATTTTTTTTATATTCTGTTACCACCTGAAGCAATATGGTTTGCGGATCAGTATCTATATTCGAGAAACAGTGATCAATGCTTGTTTTCTAAGAGTTCCAAATAATCCAAGGAAAAATCCTCGTCTCATCTTGATCTGGTAACTACCAGAAAAGAAAATCTAGATTATACCAAATTGAACCTCCTAGAAATATATCTATCGCTGAAGGTATACAAGACAGTGCCCAAATTTAGACTGCTGGAGGACATTCAAATAGCAAATGGTTTATGTGTTCACCCTCTATACCACATCGTGTACAGCGAGAATCACATAGAATTCCACGTTGAGCCAGATTATGCTTAACTGCAGTGCAACCAGATAAAGTTTGCCAGATAAAATGACGGATTTTATTTGGACAATTGAGCTTTCATATTTTATTATGTAGGATTTGGAGATTGGGACCATATTGTCTTATCTCCAATAATGAAGATGACTCCGCAACCTAGTAGCCAGACTTAACGGAGTATCTTCCCATTTTGTTAAAATGCCATCCCCAATAATCAAGTCGCGTACATCTGGGTATGTGCATCCCCAAAATTAGTTGGACATCCCTAGGATAAAAATATTAATTGAATAGAACTTTTTTCCATGAACCCAAATTATGATCTATAAACTGATCCACCATAAGATCTGGAAACAGTGGAGGACTATTACAAGCCATAAGCCGAGGATAGACATCAGGGATCCAACGATCCTTCCAAACATGAATTGATTTGCCATCTCTAAGTTTTTTAATCATACCCTTGTGTACTAGTGCTCTAGCGGAGGTAATACTTCGCCAACCATACGACAATGTAGCATTAACCTTTGCTGTGAGCGGACATTGGTCCTTAAAATAACGTCATTTCATCACGTTAGCAAATAGTGAATGAGGGGTATCAAGTAAGCACATTTGCTTGGCCAGGAGGGCTGAATTAAATTCCACTAGGGCTCTAAATCCCAGACCACCTTCAGATTTTGGTTTACAAACTTTCCCCCATTGTTTCCAGTGGATCCCTTTATTTTTTTCTAGATTTGACCACCAAAAGTTTGCAATTGCTGAGTTAAGTTTGACAATGACCATTTTAGGTAAGCGGAAGTATGACATCACATAAGTTGGTAATGCTGAAAGAACTGATTTAATAAGCATTTCCTTTCCTGCTTTTGATAAAAAAATTAAGGACCAACTATTTATTCTCTCGTGTATCTTTTCTCTTACAAATGCAAAATCTTTCGTTTTAGCCCCACTTATATTTTCAGGAAGACCTAGATAGGAACCCATACCGCCTACGTTAGTTATCCCCAGAATTCTATGTAACTCCAGTTTCAGATGTTCTGGTACTGAATGTCCAAATTGTATTGATGATTTATCAAAGTTAATTTGTTGTCCAGAAACTAGTTCATACTCCTTTAATATCTTTATTATTTGTATGGTTTTGTATTTAGTTGCTTTACAAAAAAAACAAACTATCATCCGCAAATAAAAGATGAGATATTGTTGGGCGTGCTCCTGCAATAGATATTTCCAATATAAGTTTGCATTGTTCTGCTCTTCTCAACTTGGCAATAAGAACTTCCGTGCAAAGTTTAAATATATATGGGGATAACGGGTGAGCCTATCTTAATCTGCAATTCGGTATTATACACCCTCTTGGGACCCCATTAATAAGTACCGAATACTCCACACTAGTGATATAGTGCATAATACATATAATCCACTTATTACTAAAACCAAATTAACTCAATATCTCTGTCGTAAGCCTTGCTCATATCTGTCTTGACAGCCATAAATTTACCTTTTACAACCTTATTTTAACAAAGGGCATGAAACATCTCTTGAGCTATCAAAATATTATCTGAGATTAATCGGCCAACAACAAAGGCCGATGGAGTTCTCATATTAGTTTTGGTAGTACTCTTCGGAGCCGAAGACACAAAACCTTTGATATTATTTTATAGACTACATTACACAAACTTATAGGTCAGAATTCTGCCAAATTGATATTTTTGGAATAGGACATATATTTTTTTTATTGAGGCCGTGTTCAAAAGTCCCATTACAGAGAAAGTCATTAACTAGTGCAACTACATCTTCTTTTATGTCATTTCATGATTTTTGGAAGAAGAGTGCTGTCATCCCATCCAGACTTGGTGATTTACTAGGATCCATCATAAAAAGAGCTGCTATAACCTCTACTTCGGAGGCCATCTTCATTAGATCTTGGTTATCAAATCTGTAATCTTAGACTCGATTTCCTCTAGTAATAGAATATTATTACCATTAGTAAAAAAAAGTTTTGAAAAATAGTCTGATACTTCAGCCGATATTTCCTCCTCCTAAGTTACCCATTCATCCTTCTCATTCAAAAGGCTAATATGCGGTTCTGTGTTCTCCGTTGTCTTGTCTGGGCATGAAAAATCGAGTATTCTCATCTCCCTCCTGCAACCATTTATTCTGAATTTTTTGTTTCCAGTAAGCTTCCTCCTCTATATATGCTTGTTTGAGGTTTGCATTGACTTCAAATATTTCCATAGATGTGCTCGAGTTGCAGTTATTCAAGTTTTCTATAATTTTTTGTAATTCATCAATTTTTTGATGTCCGGATTGGAGATTCTTACTTCTCTAATGAGAAATTTCCTTACAACATGCTCGCATTTTTCCTAGGAAAGTAACTCGCCGACGACAATTCCACCCTTTCCAGCTTTTTTCAATTGTTTCCTGGAAACCCTCCTTACCAATCCATCTTTTGTCAAAAATGAATTGTTTGTGGGCTCGGAAATCATGGTTCTTAAATTTACCCACAATGGGCCTCTGATCCGATCCGATCATAACTAGATATTCGACTTCAGATTTAGGGAATGAATCGTGCCATCCACTATTACCATAGGCTTTGTCTAATACATAACGTATTATACCATTATTCCTCACTCCTCTTCAAGGCTAGGAATTACTCAGTTTTGGAAAATCGATTAGACCACAATCCAGGATCATCTGATTAAAAGTCATAAAGGAATTAGCACTATGTAATGAACCACCTTTTTCATGATTTCCGGATAATTCGTCAAAATCACCAATGATTAGCCACGGTTCATTCCTATTTATTCCCATTCTGGTTAGGCGTTTCCAAACATAATCTCTTCTACTCTAGACTGGTTCTCCATACAAGAAGGTTATATAAGTGTTTATGCCTTTAAGATTCAAAGTTATATCGATCATTTTTTACCCTATGATTAATTGCAACATTAAAGGTATCAGAATATAACAACGCTAAACCTCCACTGGTTCCTAAAGGTTCAAATATGGTTAAATAATTATAACCCAAATGTAACTGAATTTTTTCCATAACTGAAAATTTACTTTTAGTTTCTGAAAAAAATACAAAACCTAGTTTAAACTTTTTCTAGATAATACGAAGATAATTAATTGAAAGCTTGTTGTCAATTCCATGACAATTCCAACACAAAGATTGAAATAACATAAAATCAAAGAATGTCAATTCCATGGCAATTCCAACACAAAGTTTGAAATAACATAAAATCAAAGAAAAGTAAAGAAGGAGCCTTAATCTTGCTCGGCCGACTCTCCCTCTCTTGTCTTCGGAGTCTTAGTCTTGAGATGAGGAGACATAGCAGCTATCATTGTCATCTTCTTCACACTCACTCCACGGAGTGGTGTAGATGATCTTGAATTAGGCTTACTCGGACCTGAAGGAGGTTTCAGCCTCTTTGCTTCTTGACACTGCTTCAGTTTTTGAGCAAATTCCAAATGAATCCTGGCCATATCCTCATATGCCATGTTTTGAACGCTAGCCACTACAGCCTCGAAGGCCATAGCATCTAGAACCGACTCAATGTTAGTATCCAAATTGTCATTTTGCAACTCAACATCGTTATAAAGATCATCTATATTGTCAAAAAGTGAAGGTGATAAATGACTTGTATTAATACCTAACACTTCCTCACTTAATGGTTTCTCTAGCAGCTCATTAGCAACCACCTAAGTATTATCATGAGGAGCCGCTGAGTGAGTATCATCCTCAGCCACTTCCATCGTTACATCACCATCCTGAAACAATGATCTTCTCACTTTCTTAGGTGGTATATTATCCAAAACAGAGAGCTCCTCCACATTCATCAACTGATCTTTGATGAAGAATCATGTAAAATAGATGAACCAGTTACTAATGGAACAAGAGAAGGATTTACCATGTTAAGAGCTCGGTTTGGCCTGTTTTGTGGCAACCCGCGAGCTCTTTTAGGGCCATCTCTCTGCCCAGATTCTGATCGAGGTTTGGAAGTCGATGCTCCTTGGCTTGGTCCACCCAAAAAAGCACCCTTAAGACTCTTATTTCGAATACCGAGACCAGTTTTCCCTTTCTTAGTTTGAGTAAGAACTGCTTTACCCTTCTGTGCTTTGTAGCAATAGCTAGCTTCATGCGTCATTCTATAGCAAAGAGAGCAGTAACCAGCTATTCTTTTATACTCGAACATGATCTTTGTTTCCCGCCCTTCTTCAAACTCAAGAACAGAGGAGAAGATTAGAGGTTTAGAACAAGGCAGTTCTATTAAAACTTTTCCCTTTCCTACATCCATATATTGTATATTACTAATAGCTCCAGCCACCAAACAATATACCTCCTCCATTTGGTACTCAAACGGTATACCTGTTATTCTAGTCCACAAACTGATTGTATTTGGGTAGTCTGCATCTGCCAGCGCTTTCCAATGCGTATATAAGACCATCCAACCATCAAAATTAGTCGACCCATAGTTAAGGACCGATTCCAGATCAGCTATCTCTTGAAACTCGAACTGAAGCATGCCATTACCCATATTGAGTCCATCCACTCTCCCTACCATATTCCAAAACTGAGGCATGCGGAATATGAAAGTATCCACATTCTGGATAAGAGGATTCAGGCACCACCCATGAGGACCTTCAAATATCTCGCTAAGAGCCCAGAATTATCAAGCTTAGGTATCTTGATCTTCAATCTTCTAGGGGGGAATGGTAAGCTATTTTCTTAGCTAAATGCAGCTGAGACATCCTCGCAGCAAACAGAAGACAAAGAAGCTTAGTAAGGAGAAAGATAGGAAGACAGAGAAGTCGAGAATGAGTTCTGAAATACTGTCTAAAACAACTAAACCTAGTTGTCCTTATATATGTTAATAATAATCGACTAGGTTTAAGTTTTGCCAATGATTCACTGTTACGATGTGCAATAAATTCTAGAATAATAGGCAGCTGACTATATATATCACAATCCCTTCGACTAGAGGGTTTGCCTAATCGAGATCTCAATAAGATCGTCAAAGGTATACCAAATAAATCGCATATGAATAAGGAGAAATATTCTTTCTCGATTTGGATATGTGATTTAATACTTCTTACTAGTACGAGAATCCTATTTTTAGCAACTATCCTTACTAAATTACACAGGCAATCACCTATATTTGTCAAGAATAGGAACATGTATCTTAACCTATGCTCATAGTTGAGGAATTCTGGTTTAGTTATTTTTATCCAATTAAACCACCAAAAGCAAACCAGTATAATTTTGAATCCACTTGCATGCTTATAAGTATTATCCAAACCTATTAATAGCTGTCGACAACACAGGTCCATTTTGCACCAACTTGTGTATCCTGCGAGGTCATATAAGATACATACGTCAACTACTATGTGATTTTGAAGCATCTTGCATCAAAACAGAAGATACTGCTCACTACTTCTTATTATGATAACATCAAAATTGCTATACAACAACCTATGAGATCTTTCATCAAAGTCTAAGTTGCTAATAAATTTGAAACCAACAATGAAACAGAAGGCAATTTTACCTCTGTGCTTCAGTGTTTGATTTGCTATTTGAATGAGTTTTGAACCAACAATGAAAGAATTGTTCTGAACCCACATATTGACTTCAGCTTGCTTGAAAACGCACCATAAAAAGTATTGAGTCCAAACTAATTCATTAAAACGACACCAAATCAGGTTGAGGAAGTTCAACTGTATCGTTGACACCAAATTAATAGTAAGGTATATATTGGACAAGATAAATGGAAGAACACATTGCTCAATTATATAGAACACCATATTCTTCCTAATGCTAATATTTGCTAATTCACTCTTAAGCATCACCTGTTGTTGAACTGTGACGGTGGAGGATTTTATGGAAGTTAAGAAGCCAAATGACTTATACCTCAAACCACCTAATTTTTCTGTTTTCCTATTATTGTGATCGAAAATAAAACTATCATTTAACCTTATAGATAGCATCCAACCTAGCAGATCATTATCCTTAGATAATTAAAATCTCATCAGTGATAACCTACTGTGGAAATTGAATATAAAGATGAAAAGTATAAATCCAGAAAATTGCGATACAGCTTTTTCTAAGATTTCTTCTTAACACATCTAGTGTTTCTAAAACTAAGAGACTATAAGAGCATAATAGGTAAGTAATATCGAACCTGACATTGAAAATGTGAATGTTCGGTAATACCGAACCTGCAACATTTCCACCATAAATTCCTGAATCAGTCTGTCATGATCCTGAAGAGTGAAGAGTGGAATTAGACTCCAAGTTCTATATAATATACTGAATTGATAAAGAAGACAAAAGGATAGCAGAAAAGGTTTCTTTCTGAAACCAATAGTCTTCTTCTTCATCTACCAAATTTTCTAATTTAAGGATTATGACAAAAACGACAGCTATGAAAATAATATTATCACAGCCATTTTATTCATTCCTCTTAGATGAAAATTGAGGTACGATTTCGCTAAACATTAAGACAGCTATTTTTACGAATAGGCATAAATGATAAAGCTAGACTTGTTCAATCGGTAATGATACTCGAATTGGAGACTAGATTGATTGAACAATGAAAATTTAAACTTGTCATCCTATGAGTCAGAATTTCTAGAAGGCTGAAACCCACAAGGAGATCTATTAAGAGATCAATAATACCTGCTTGAGCCCTTTTTTCTCAGTACTAGCGTCGAAGGAAGAACGTAGATCTGCAATTTTCAGATCGATAACCACTAGATCTGCTCTATTTTCGCTCACCGAAACCAGATCCAAACCCGGTTAAATCACTTCCCACCTGAATAAGATTCTTTCGTTGCTCTCTTCCCGTCGTTTTCCTGTCGCCACTTCTGTCTCGCGTCTATCGTCTCGCCCCTGTTTTTGCAGACACCACTTGAAGAGAAGATATATTAAACTATATTAGCGGAAGGTTAACATAAAATCCAATATAATATATAGTGACGTGTGTAATAAAATACTTCGTTTCATATTAGTTGTCACTCTAGAGTTTGACACACATATTAAGAAAATAGATGAATGTTCTATTATATCCTTATTTGACTATTAGAATTTTAAACCATTTAATATTTTATTCATTTAATTAGGGGGCAAATGAGATAATCTTTATATCAAAAATTACATTGGAAAATGAGAATGACAACTAAAATGAAACAAAAAATTTAAGCTAGAATGACAAGTAATATGAAACGGATGAAGTATATATTAACGTATCTTAAATATTAGCCTATAACCAATAAAATATTCTCATAAAATTCCGTTAATATAATCCACTTCTTTTAACAATATTAAGCAAGTTTTTTTAATGTCTTCATAACATTTTATATAAAAATTTGTAATAAAATCTACTTTACGCCTATTTTTCAGGGTTATTATAAACCTTATATTAAGTTTATTCTAAATTTTATAACACGAGTAAAATGAAAATGTCTCACAGCTTTAATATATAAGATTATTCTAATTTAGGAATCCAGAAAATACTCTTATACTTGTATGTTATTCAACCCAAAATTATAGAGTATAATTGATTATATAATTCCATTTTCGAATCAATATTTTGAGATAATTCCTTAGTTATATCTCTTGTTTTTAAAAATTTTCTATGATTTGAATACATTTATTTAAATATTCTCTTAAACTGTTACTTAAAAAATAAAGTGTTATGATAATATAAAAAAATTGTTATAATAGTCTTTCCGAATTTTAAACTTTAAACTATTTCTAATAACCAAAAATGCATAAACTATTAACCACTCAAAATTTAGTTTAACATAAAATTTAGTATTTAAAACATTGGTATTTCATTTAGCATTTTTAATTAACTCGTAACCATAATTTATCTTCTATAGTATAAAAGGATAACAATTTTTTTAAAAACATTATTATCATGTGAAATATTATATAGATGTCATTAGAAAATGCTTAATAAGTGAGAATGTTTGTAAGAGTATTTTTATAAAACTATAGTATATTTTCAATCATTTATTATTAAGATCACATTTGATTCTTTAATTGATAAATGTATTTACCGTACTTAATTAATGTATTTGAAGAGGATAGGTAATGTATTGTATAAGTATTTTTCACATTTATATCCGAAAATTTCAAAACTTATTTTCTAAGATATTTTTTAAAAAATTTGCTTAGGATGATCCAACTAATGACTTCACATTACAGTTCAATTTCTACATGTTGTATTATGGTAGCTTAAAAAAGGGAGTTTGAGAGTGAGCTTTAGGTTATGAATCGAGCCAATTTTAATAAAAATTTATTCTAGGAATCTATAAAAAATGATTATAATTCTAATTTACAACTATTGCTATATCTAATTCGTGCAAAAATTTATCATGATTGCTCTATTGTTATATGATGCATCCATTAATCTAATTGTCATGTCTAATTGGTTGTAATTTTCAAAAGTATACCCTAATTTTTTCTCATAAATAGATACCTTTATTTTCATTGTAATTCACCTTTTTGACAATTGTCATTCATTTTTCATAGATTTATTTTTCTAATAATCTTCCACCATTGGCGGATGCAAGACGTAAGTGCCTAGGGCACGTGCCGCAGGCTATTTTTTCCGTTATAAATTCAATTTTTCTATTGTTTGTATAATTAAAACAGAAAAATATCTCATGCCCAAATAATTAAAACAGAAGAATGCCCCAGGCCCAAATAACTAATACAGAAATGCCCCAGCCCATACTTGTCTAAGAAAAAAAAATCCACACAAAAACCTGCATGAACTAATTTATTAAAAACAAAAATTAGGAGTCGTCATCGACTCATAGTTGACACACAACCATCTTTTACCTTTTAAATTAGAAACAATTAGATTTGAACCCGCGCAATAACGCGGAGTAATTTTGATAACTGAAGTTATTTAATTTAATTTTTTAAAAATATTTGTAAGTAAATTTATGTAATATTTAATTTTAATTTAGTTTTAAAGTTAAATTATTTTAAAATATATAAAATAAAAGTTTAGTAATATTTATAATCATGAGTGTTCAAATAAATTTAATTACTATGCAATAATTTATCATAATTTTATATATTATAAATTATTTCAAACTTTGTTTATACAATTATGATATAATTTATTGTAACACATAAAATAATACGTCAAAAATAAGATAAATAACATAAATTTTTGATAAAATAAAATATTTGTTTATCTTAGTGAAAAATTGAAATCTGCTTCAATAAAAGCTCTGTAATTAAATATTTTTTCAATCACTGAATTACTGTTTTTAACGTGTCTATATCGAACATCAAGAAGATTGCATTATAAAAGTTTAGTAATGTTTTTAATATATTTTATAATATATAGATAGTTCACATTTTATTATACATGTCTATACACCACAAATTGAACCACATCTATGATTCTAGTTAATGGTAGATATTTTTTACTTTTTTGTCAGTATTGAACCACAAATGACCGGTCTATTAGCCAAGTTCCTACATAATATAGACCATAGAACTCGATCCCGGGATATGCAAGTGCATTTGCCTAAAATAGATATTTTTTACTTTGAAATGATATAGCTTTCTTATTATAATGATACATTCTATTTAAATATATACAATATTAAGGCACGTAAAGATAATTAGCAAAACAATGATGTAAAGGACCATTAAATTTTTTCATTTATTATTATCTATTAGTTAATACTATAAACAGCTAATTTTTGTTTTTGGGAAATCAAATCCAATGATGAGTATTAATCAAATGATTTGATTGGTTTTGAGAAGTAAAACTTAAGTTGATGTGTCATCTTCTATGAGCTTCAAAATGCCACATGTCAAATTCTGGAGAGACATAGTCTCTTATTATATATATAATTTCTCAACTACCCTATATTTTTATTTAATGACTTAAATATTCCTCAAAAAATTTGACAAAAAAAAGTGGGAAATGTCTAAAAAAAAAAGACTTGTCCCTTTATTTATATAACTGCCATTAAAAAAAACTGCCTATAAAAAAAAACTGACGTTTAAGTTTTCTCCTCTTCTTCTCTTTCTTAGAAAATCTTCTTCTTCACCAAAATTTTGTCTTCTTCTTCAATTTTCTCTACTTGGTTCTACAAATTGAAGGTAATGTAGTATATCTTTTTTTATTTCAAACTCCGATTGTAGAGTTTCAAAGATTTTGATTTTTTAAAGGTTTGAGACATTTCGTTGATTTTGATTTTCTGGGTTTAGTCTAGATTCTTTGATACATTTTGGTTGATTTTCTGGGTTTGGTTGATTTTGGTTGATTTTCTGGGTTTACTCTTGATTTTGGTTGAGTTTGTACTGTGTTTAGTCTCGATTTTCTGGGTTTAGTCTTGATTCTTAGTTTGTACTTTGGTAGATTTTGGTTGATTTTCTGGGTTGAGTCTCGATTCTTAGTTTGTTCTTTGGTAGATTTTGGTAGAGTTAGGTAGTCGCGATTCTAGGTTCTCGATTCTTAGTTTGGTAGACTTTGGTAGAGTTAGGTAGACTTTGGTTGAGTTATTTAATAGTGTGGTAGACTTTGGTTGAGTTAGGCAGACTTTCGTAGAACTAGTTTATAGTGTGGTAGACTTTGGTAGAGTTATGTATACTTTAGTAAAGCTAGTTCATATTGTGGTAGAATTTGGTAGAGTTTGGTAGAGTTAGTTCATATTGTGGTAGTGTTTGGTAGAGTTATTTTTAAATTGTGTTATTGTTTATTTTCCAGAGGAACACATGTATGGAGGAAGAGCATAAGTACCCTAAGAGGGTCCTTTCAAATCGATTGTTGCCGTTGATCAACAGAAGCATAAAGCACTGCTGCATATTGAAAAAAATAAAATCGATGAGGGATCATATTGGCGCTGATGCTTACGATGACATAGAAATGAATTCTCAACTTGGTATTATACTGAAGTTTGCTAGCACAAGATTCTCATGGGCAAGCAAATATGTGCAACACATGTTGGGAATATGCTTGACACACCTAAGGTGAATGAGGTGTGGGTGTTGGCTGATGTTCGCAAATTCTGATTTCTTTGAATAAGTTTCAACATATCATGCAGATGCAGTGTGGGTTGCCTGGTCCTAATGACGCGAACTTAGCGATCAAAGATTTATGGGCTGACATAGGTTTAGTCCATGACGATGGTCCAAAGTGGGCATAGCTTGAAGAGGTATTAAAGATATGCAAGGATTGGGATTTTGCTAAGAGGAAGATGGTGCGGTTGCTGGTGGTTTTGTATATTGCTATTTTCGGTTTGCACACCAATAGTAGGATCCCAGTTTACTATGCCAAATTGGTGATGGATCCGAAAATATTTGAGAGGCATCCATGGCGAAGAGTAGCTTTTGAATCCCTCCTCAAATCGGTCTCTAAAGCATCACATGCAGCTTCAACATTAAATGTGCGTAGTTTTGTGCATGTGCTTCTCATATGGGCGCTCGAGTATATCCCACATCTAGGAGCAATGTGTGGAGGTAAAAGAGACGGCCAAATTCCACTTAGCAGTGGGCATCGCACACTTTCCATGGAATAGATATGGAAGATGTATTCGAAGCTGAAAAGAAGACATCTAGCGAAAACAAGGTAAGATTCTGCAATTGGTAGATTTTGGTAGAAGTTGGTTTGTTGAGTGGTATAGATATGGTAGACTTTGGTTTTCGTGTGGTAGATCTTGGTGGAGTTGGTTTGTTCTGTGGTATAGCTATGATAAATTTTGGTTGACGTGTGGTAGATCTTGGTGGAGTTGTTTTGTTGTGTGGTAGAGATATGATAGACTTTAGTTGACGTGTGGTAGATCTTGGTGTATTTTGTTTGTTGTATGGTAGAGCTATGATAGAGCTTTGGTAGATTTTGGTTGATGTTTGTAGAGATTGGAAGGCTGTATATTAATGTGGTAGACTTTGACAGACTTTGGTAGAATTTTGATAGACTTTGGTTAACGTTTGATAGAGTTTGGTATACTATATATTTAGTGTGGCATACTTTGGCAGACTTTGGCAGACTTTGGTAGAGTTTGGTAGATCTAGTATATCTTTTATGTCTGACTTATTTTTGCTCATTTGTAGGTTCGTGTGGTGCACCTTCTTCAAAAGCATTACGATGATATATACCCTGAGTGGCCTGGAAATGCTTGGTATCCTAAAGTTGACAGAATGATCCCAAAGTCTATCTCAAAAAGAAAGACTTGTCCCTTTATTTATATAACTGCAATTGAAAAAAAACAGCCTATAAAAAAAAGTAACGTTTAAGTATTCTCTTCTTCTTCTCTTCTTCTTCGTATTTGTTTCTCGCTTCTTCTCTTCTTTGCTTCTTCTTCTCGCGCTCTTCTTCTTCCTCTCGCGTTGTCATCTTTGTCTTTGTCTTCTTCTTCTTCTCCTTCTCGAAAAATCTTCTTCTTCACCAAAATTTTGTCTTCTTCTTCAATTTTCTTTACTTGGTTCTACAAATTGAAGGTAATGTAGTATATCTTTTTTGATTTCAAACTCTAGTTTGTAGAGTTTCAAATATTTTGACTTTTTTAAGGGTTTGAGACATTTTGTTGATTTTGATTTTGATTTTCTGGGTTTAGTCTCGATTCTTTGATAGTTTTTGGTTGATTTTCTGGGTGTCGCGCTCTTCTCGTGGAACAGATATGGAAGATGTATTCAAAGATGAAAAGATGAAATCCAGCAAAAATAAGATAAGATTCTGCAATTGGTAGATTTGGTAGAAGTTGGTTTATTGTGTGGTAGAGATATGTTAGACTTTGGTTTTCGTGTGGTAGATCTTGGTGGAGTTGGTTTGTTGTGTGGTAGAGCTATGGTAACTTTGGTTGACGTGTGGTAGATCTTGGTGGAGTTGATTTGTAGTGTGGTAGAGATATGGTAGAGCTATGATAGACTTTAGTTGATGTGTGGTAGATCTTGGTGTAATTTGTTTGTTGTCTAGTAGAGCTATGATAGAGTTTTGGTAGATTTTGGTTGATGTTTGGTAGAGATCGGAAGGCTGTATATTTAGTGTGGTAAACTTTGGCTGACTTTGGTAGAGCTTTGATAGACTTTGGTTGACGTTTGGTAGACTGTATATTTAGTAGGGCAGATTTCGGCAGACTTTGGTAGAGTTTGGTAGATCTAGTATATCTTTCATGTCTGACTTATTTTTACTCATTCGTAGGTTCGTGTGATACACCTTCTTTATAAGCCTCATGATGATATATACCCTGAGTGGCCTGGAAATGCTCGATATCCAAAAGTTGACAGAATGATCCGAGACGTTCTTGACAAGACTTTAGATAAGACATTTTGGACTATCCCAACTTCTGTAAAGAGGAAGGCCGATGAGCTCCAACGTGAAATCCAAAACGCAAAGAAGGTAAAGTCGAAATTGAAGGTGCCAGAGAAGCCAGAGAAGAAGAAATCTATTGAGAAGAAGAAGGCTCACGATAGTCCAAAGGCAAAGGAGACTCCAAAGGCAAAGAAGACTTTGGAGTTACAATCCGATATAACTTTGGATGAAGATCAGAAGGTGGCTAGGGAAAAAGAAAAAGAAAGGTTGGAGAAGAAATGGTAGAAGGAGTATGAGGCCAAAAAATAAAGGGATGTTAGAAATGATGTAGTCCATGAAGAAGGTTGATGTAATGGTATTTGATCAAGTTAACACAACTGAACGTCTTGCAAGACTGAAGGAGAAAATAGTAGACTAGGTGGTAACAGATGAGCGGCTTTGTAAGCTTGAGGAAGCCATGTCACAGTAGAACTTGATTAATCAACGCCTCCTTAAGGTGTTGGAGAGTAAACCATGGGAGGTGGCAATGGCCTTGGAAGAGCCTAAGAAGTCTGCTGTTGTGGATGAAAGTCAATCTCGTGGAAGTGAGGCACGAGAAGGTTTTAAGGCATCAGCTGGGGAGAAATTGGTATGTAAGAGTCTACTTCATTATGACTGAACCGCATCAAAGACCCAATTATGTTGTATGAATTGGATATGTGTGGTAACAAACTGTAATCTCTGTGGCAGAGTTCATTGGACTTTGTAAACTCTGTGGCAGAGTTTGGTAGACTTTGTAAACTCTATGGCAGAGTTTGGTAGATTTTGTTTACAATGTGATATAAACATGAATAATGTATTGCTTTAGTGTTTTGCTTTGGTGTTTTGTTTTGACTGTAAATATGTATTAGTTGAAGTATGGTAGAGATTGGTGGAGTTATTTGTACTAACTCTATTATGTTTTCTTTCTAGAAGGAAAGATTATCTGAGGAGCAGCCAACCTCACGACCTCTGTCCCCAACATTAGTGATGTGTGTGATTTTTGATGGTTTTAGAGTCTTATTTTAGGTCACTTTGCATTCATCTAGCTAGACTTTCCTTGCATTTAGGTCCGTTTAGGCTAGTTTTGCATTCTTTGCATTTGCATTTGGAGTTTTGGAGTTCATCTAGGTAAAAGGAGCAGAAAATAAGCAAAACTGGAGCCAAAGAGAACTGGAGCAGCTGCTGGAACGCCTAAGTCAAGAATGATCGTGCACCCTCAGATCACCACCTCGTGGATCGTACATAAGGAATACCAAGAACGCTCACCAAAGGCCACCTTGGGGACTTACCTCAATTTATCTGCCACGAGGAAAGACCGGTGCGGAACAAAGACTCATCCCTCTTCACGTCAAAGGTCATACTCGGAGCCACAACTCAGACAAGAATCACAAGGACAGAGATATGAAGCATTTTTTGGTGCCCAAACTCGTGCAAAGTCTCCGAGGAAAGCTTCACTGATCACCTGGTTGACCAACTTAGGTCGGTTTGACCATTTGGGTTATGAGAATGACTCTATAAATACTCCTCTAATAACCCTCTTATCATTATCTGATGTTTTAGCCAAAAAATACTCTCTCTTTATTGCTATTTTCCTTTAAGCTTGTTTTAAGGTTTGAATTCTTTAATGTTTATGAATGGAATGATTTAGTGATGGTGTAATACCTAGACTTAGTGAATTCGTGAAAACTCGAAGTGTGTATG
>OVBA01006522.1:3391-16772 GCA_900406435.1 Lepidium aucheri
TTTACGTCGAAAACAAATGAGAACCCATGTGAAAGGTTTGTACAGATGCTCACTTGAGATAAATATTATTTCTTAAGTTTCTCCTCGTATTTGGACATGTAATTGTTTCCAAATTATATTTCTTTGAAGCTTATAATGTTGCATTTATAGAATCTGATATGATTATATGAATTTTATAGATGGAGAATGAAGAACATTTGTTTAAATGAGTTGATGAAGTTATTTTAGAAGAAGTGAGACGTGTAGATGATAAATGAAATAAATTTTAAAATGATGTGGCTGATTTGTGGAAGAAGATGAATGAGATAATGAATTTTTTTAAAACAGATTTTAAATGGTTTAAAATTTTTTAAACCGATAAACAGTAAAACAAAAGAAACCGAACCATAGACCGGAAAGCCAACCCCTAATAAAAACTTCAAATCGACCGCCCTTATTTATTTCCCAATAACGTTAATTTATAAATGTTTATTATCACGATCGTTTTGCAGATGCTACTTGCTAGTGCCGGTATTGGTGACCATACCAGCGAGTATTTATTGTTAGTTTAACAAAAAATATTTCCATAATTTGTTATCGAGTTTAGTGACTAAATCATATTCGTTTAGTATTCGTTAACGATCTCTAAATGATCTAAAATTTACAGTTAGAAAACATCACGATATATGATAAAATGTAAAATTTAACACGATGAGATCCTAATAAACTATAAAATACAAAGGGAAGAGTCAGCACCATACTTACCAAACCACGAGCAAGAAATGGAAATGATATTAGTCTCTCTTTGCTTCACAACTATCTTAGCATTTCTCTTCCTAAAACAAATCTTTAAACGAACCAGTACCACCACCACCACCAACCTTTACCTACCACCGTCTCCGTGGCAATTTCCGGTGATAGGAAACCTCCACCAGCTCAGCCTCCATCCTCACCGCTCTCTCCGTTCCCTCAGCCTCCGCTATGGACCGCTCATGCTCCTTCACTTTGGTCGCGTCCCTATCCTCGTGGTCTCGTCCGCTGACATAGCTCATGACGTCATGAAAACACACGATCTCAAGTTTGCAAACCGCCCGAAAACAAAAGCAGTCGATATAATTATGAACGGAGGGCGAGATGTCGCTTTTTCCTCCTACGGCCAATATTGGAGGCAGATGAAGGTATGATTTTTGTCTATAATTTTTATTTTCTTACTAGATTTATTCAAATTAGATGTTATTCTAGTAATAATAAAAAGATTATTCTTCTTTTATAATAATGATCATGAACTTAACCCCAAACTAATATTTGTGTCTAGCCCTGGGCTTACGGTTTAATCCAAATTGGACAAAACTGACCGAACCAAAATGTTTGATTTTTGGTTTAATTTCGGGTTTTAGTCAAAAACCGATACATTCACTTAAATTTGAATTCTGTTTTTGGTCGGGTCAGTTCGGTTATCCAGAACCGATCGGTTAAGAAAATCAAAATTTTTGTTTTAAACCAGATTTTTTATATATTTTAAACAAAAAAACCAAAAAAAAAAAAACACGAAAACCCCGAAAAATCGAACTGAAAAACTGATCATATATAATTGATTAAGTAACCAAACCGAATCGAAAGTTTATTTTAGTTTAATTTGGAATTAATTTCAAAAAACCGAACTCGATAACGCGGTTTATTTGCTTAGATGACTTTTTATATATCAAGTTATCCTAAATTATTATACGAAATTAATTTCATGCATTACTATTTTTTAAAAAATACTATACCAAATTTATTATTTTCGTGCTCTATAAATAGTAATCATTTTCATTTAATTTGGACTAAAAAATTATCTTTCTTCTCTATAATTTTTGATTTTTTGTATTTATTATTTGAAATAAGAATAATTTTCAATATAAAACAAAAATAAAATTATAGAGATAGAAAAATTTTGTGCTTTATTGAGTTCTTAGCTATTGTAGTTTTAATTAGTAGTTCTTATTAATATATAGTTATAATATATAAATGAAATAAGAATATAGCATAAAAATAGTGGGGTAGAGTGTTGAGTTTTATTAAATAAACTGATATAAAAATTGAAAGAGTATTGAATGATTATGTGGAAGAAAGAGAATCTAATGTGGAATGTTAAATGTGAAAAAATAGGATGTTGAAAGGAAAATTTATTGTTGATAGTCTAAGAGTTGATTATAGAATATACACATTTTAGACTAATATACTTTTCTCTTTCTGGTCTAATTAAGACTAATTTGTCTTTTGATTTACTGATGAAACTTATTCTTTTTAAAAGTATGCTTTGGGTGAAGAGCTTATGCAGTATTCATCTCCTCAGCAAGAAAATGGTTAGGTCATTTGAGAATGTTAGAGAAGAAGACGTAGTCGCAATGATGGAGAAGATTGAGAAAGCGAGTTCTTCTTCTTCGCCGGTAAATCTAAGTGAATTCCTGCTTAAAATGTCAAACAATGTGATATGTAGAATTGCTATGGAACGAAAATATGGCCGCGAAGAAAACCTTAGGGATTTTGAAAACCAACTGAAAACTATCATGGAACTTCTAGGGGCATTTCCGGTCGGGGATTACATCCCGGGTTTGGCGTGGATAGATAAAATTCGTGGGTTGGATCGTAAAATGGAGGAAGTAAGCAAAACGTTTGTGGAATTTCTAGAAAGAGTAGTGCAAGAACATGTAGATGAAGGTGAGAGTAAAGAGACACTTGATTTTGTTGATATGTTGTTACGACTTCAAAGAGAGAAGACAGATGGATTCGAGCTTGATAGAAGCGATATCAGACTCATCATTTTGGTAATTAAGACCAAACCATTTTTCACCTAAGAAATGTAACTTTATAAAGTTGATTTAATTACAGTGTGCTTCTTTTATAGGATATTCTCTTAGGAGGAACGTCAACAGTTTTCACGGCCGTTGATTGGGCAATGATGCTTCTTATAAGACACCCAAAGTCTATGCAAAGACTCCTAGACGAGATCGGAACATATTCGAGACATAAGTCATATGTATCAGAAGAAGAAGTTGAGAACATGAAATACCTAAAAGCTGTGATCAAAGAAGTCCTTCGACTCCATCCTCCTGGTCCATTGTTAATTCCTAGACTGTTGGATATTGTTTATCCTTATGGATTGTTCTATCAGATAAAGATTCTGTTTTTAAAACCAACAGATTCTATATTAATAAACGATTACATATAATAAACCACATGTTTAATCTCTTAAGTATACGATAAGATTAAACTCTCGAGTATGTGATAAGATAAGAACCGACTCTGAAGCTTATAAAAACAGAGAAGAGAGAACAAGCAAATATAGAGATATAGAATACTTTTTAAGTCGGTTGCTCTCTGTAACTTCTCTAAAGCTCCCATTGAAGAATCTTGAAGCTCAGTTCTTCACGTAATTGAGCCAACAGAGTTCAACTCTAAGTGAACATCATTATTGATCTAAATCACAGGATTGCGCGACTGTTTCACTCAAGTTCAGAAGCTTCTTGCTTCGACTCTGTTCCTTCTTAATTCATCTTCTTCCTTTCGTTCTTCGGTTTCATCTTCTTTGTATCTTCTTCTTAATATTTCTAACAATCTTGAGTGAAACAGTATCAGAAGAAATATGTCGAAGCTTACCGCTATTCCCGATCTGTCGAAACTAGCTCCTCTCACCAGAGAAAATTATAGAAGATGGTCATAGGAGCTACTCTTTTTATTTCAAGAACTAGGTCTAGAATATATACTTCTCGAAGAATCTTCCTCATCTGTCAGAGACGATGTCTCTGGATCAGTCGGACTCATCTCGAGCAAGAAGAAACAAGAAAGCTCGTTTGAAGATCATAATCGAACCTGTCGCGGGCACTTCCTGAAGCATCTTTCAGAGAAACTCTTCGATGTCTATGTCAATTTTGGATCTGCGAAAGAAATTTGGGCAAATCTGAAGAAGAAGTATGGTGCGGAAGACGAAGGAAAGAAACAGTACATAACCTCAAAATGGACTTCTTTTTCAATCAAAGAAGATGTTCCTATACTTGGGCAATTGCAAGATTATGAAGTAATCATCTCAAGAATTCAAGCTGAAGGAATGCTATTAGATAATCACTTGGCAGCTCTGGTTCTGATCGACAAGTTGCCAACCTCTTGGAATGATTACAGATCCAAGTTGAAACATGACAAGAAGAAAATGAATTTAGACGAACTCATCTAAGATATTATGATTGAAGATGCAAACAGGAGCTTCTCAGGTAAAAATCTGAATTCTTCTTTGTCGAATGTTGATGCTAACATTGTGGAAAACTCAGGGAATAAATCCAGAGATAAGTCAAAATCAGAGAAGAAAAACAGCAAAACTTCTGTTGTCAAAGAAGTTGATTTCAAGAAGAAATTAAAGTGTTGGAACTGCAACAAAAGAGGATATAAGAAACAGGATTTCAGGCTTCTCCATAAGGAAAAGACAGAATCAAAAAGTCATCTTGCAGAAGACTCGGCTATTGAGAACATAGTTGCAATGGTAACTGAAGCAAATTCTTTGACTGACAAAGTAGAGTTGATCGTGTACTCAGGTGCAACTAGACCCATCTGCAATCAGAAGAATCTGTTCAAACACTTAGATGAATCAACACCTGACAATGTGTACTTGGGAGATGCTAGACCATTGAAGGTACCAGGAACGGGTGAGATTGACTTGAAGATGTCGTCTGGTAGAACTCTGACACTCACTAATGTACTCTTTGTACCCACAATGCGTAGAAACCTGATCTCTAGTGCAATACTTATGTCAGCTGGTATTAAGCAAACCATAGAGTCTGGGAAAATGGTTTTGACAAAAAATGGGAACTATGTAGGAAAATCTTTCTGTGTGGGAAACTTGTTTGTGCTTGAGACAATGAATGAAACGAAAAATGCTTCTGTGTATCTGTCTTGTGATCTGAGTACTTGGCATAATAGATTAGGACACTTAAACGTGAAATCTATTAAAGAGCCGAGAAAGTATGATCTGATACCTGACAAACTGGAAAGAGAACTTCCTAAATGTGAAGTTTGCACAGTAGCAAAACATTTCAGAAAACCTTTTTCAAATCCCATTAAGAGATCGACTGCAGTTTTAGAATTGATTCATACAGACCTAGCTGATTTCAAAAACACAACGAGCAGAGGCAGAAAGAAATACTATATAACCTTCATAGATGATTATTCAAGATATACAAAAGTGTATCTGCTCAGCTCAAAGGATGAAACCATGGACATGTTTGTGAACTACAAATCAGAAGTAGAAAACCAGCAGAACAGAAGGATCAAAATAATTAGATCTGATAGGGGAGGAGAATATGAGAGTAATAACTTCAAATCTCTCTGTCTTAAGGAAGGTATCATACACGAAAGAACAGCTCCCTACACTCCTCAGCAAAATGGGATTGCTGAAAGAAAGAACCACACCTTAAAAAACATGATGAATGCGATGATTATAAGTTCAGGACTTCCTGATGCACTGTGGGGGGAAGCAATCCTATCAGCATGTTATGTTCTGAACAAAGTTCCTCACAAAGGAATGTCGTCTACTCCTTATGAACTATGGAAAGGACACAAACCAAATCTGTCCTATCTAAGAGTATGGGGATGTTTAGTGAAGGTGGGTCTGCCTGATTTTAAGAGATCGAACATAGGATCAAAAACTGTAGATGATGTGTTCATTAGTTATGCATCAAACTCAGCAGCATATAGGTGTCTAACCTTTGATTCTGAAACCAAAGTGTTTGGTCATGTGGTAGAATCACGAGACGTTGAGTTTTTTGAAAAGGTGTTTCCTTTCAAGAAATCTCAAGTGTTACCAGAGGATGTTGGGACTAATAGGAAAAGAACTGCAGACTCAGGAAACACAACTAGTGATTTCTCAGACCTTAGAAGAAGCAAGAGATCCAGAACTGCAACAGATTTTGGACCAGAGTTTATCACCAACTTTCTAGTAGAACATGAAGAGATTAGTGAGGGATTCTTGCTTACCTTTCTAATAGAAGAGGATCCTGGAAAGAAGCCATACTCATACTCTGAGGCTATGAAGTCTATTGATGCAGCATTCTGGAAAGAAGCCATTAATAATGAGTATGAATCCATCTTGTCGAATCACACTTGGCAAATAACAGATTTACCAAAAGGATGTAAAGCAATGAGATGTAAATGGATCCTCAAGAGAAAAATCAGAGCAGATGGATCTATTGATAAATTCAAAGCAAGATTAGTTGCTCAAGGTTATTCACAAACTCATGGAGTAGATTATTTTGATACATATGCACCTGTAACTAAGATTGCATCAATAAGATTGCTTCTCGGTGTAGCTTCATATCATAAGTTGATAGTTCATCAGATGGATGTGAAAACAGCGTTTTTGTATGGTGACTTGAGTGAAGAGATTTACTTGCAACACCCTGAGGGTTTTGTTATAGAAGGAAAAGAAGGCAAGGTTTGCAAGCTTAAAAAATCTCTATACGGTCTCAAGCACGCACCTAAACAATGGTATGAGAAGTTCAGCTAAACACTGCTAGATGATGGCTTCGTTGTAAACAATGGTGACTCATGTATCTTCAGCAAGGCTGCAGATGAAGACTATGTAGTTATTTGTCTTTACGTGGATGATATGTTAATCATAGGGAAAAGCATTGAAATAGTGAATGAGACTAAAAGGTTTCTGAGTACAAAATTTAGTATGAAGGATCTACATGAAGTTGATATTATTCTGGGCATGAAGGTGACGAAAACAAGTCAAGGTTTTTCTCTGTCTCAAACTCACTACATAGAAAGGATCTTGAAGAAGTTCAACTATTGGGAAAAACCAAAGGCAAAAACACCATATGATGCTTCGTTTCATTTATGCAAGAACAGAGGTAACAGTATAAGACAAGCAGAATATGCTAAGATCTTAGGCAGCATCATGTACTTGATGAACTGCACAAGACCTGATGTGGCTTATGCGGTTAGTAGATTAAGTAGATACACTCAATGTCCTGGTAAAGATCACTGGAAAGCTTTGGACAGAGTAATGAGATACCTATCAGGAACCAGGGATTGGAAACTGAATTTTGATGGATCATCATGTGTTTTAGAATCATTTTGTGATGCTAACTGGGTCAGTGACAATGACGAGATCAACTCCACGAGTGGCTATGTATTTACTTTAGGCGGAGGTGCAGTGTCTTGGAAATCTACTAAGCAAATCTGTATTGCTCGATCTACTATGGAATCTGAATTAATTGCTATGGAACTGGAATAGAGTTTTTCAGGACAAGATTTCAAATTCATTCCATTCGGATCGGGTAGAAGGCTATGTCCTGGAATAGAGTTTGCATTGGCGTTAACTGAGGTGACATTGGCAAACCTTGTGAACCGGTTTAATTGGAGAATCGAGAACAGACCACTTGGAGATGATGATCAATACTATTCAGCTGAATCACCCGGTATTGAAGTTCGCCGCAAGTACCCTTTAATTGCCTTCCCGTCTTCAGCTTCATCTACTACTTAGGGTGCAACTAGAATCAATGCCTCGGCTGGAAAAAAGGCCATTAAGATAACTTTTCTCTTAGCATGTTGTCGTGATTATTTTGGAATGGAGTAATGTTTTTCTTCAACATCTTGGGATGTCTTCAAAAACACCAACGTTTATTTGTGAAGGGTTTATATTGGGCTAGCATTTGGTAGACGTCAAGATACTTATTGGGCTACATCTATAATTAATCTGAAATTTTATAAGATCATTTTTGTTTCCGGGCTGGGGTCGACTAACACATTTTAATGAAAACTAACCTTATTCAAAAATTTCATATGTTCAGTCCAAGATAACATCTAAAGTGAAACTCAAAAGTCAAAACTTAACATGGAGTCGTTTGTTGTAGTTTCAAGTGCTATAGAAAAACTGGATTCGCTCATAGTGAATCTAAGATCAACATTTGTAATAGACTAAAAAAATGATATAACTTATATCATCGCGAGATCAATTTGGAAATTTGACAACCAGTACTATGTTAACCTCCCCATGTCGCGGTCTCTCAATGGATTGCCCAAGCATTGATGATTACCTGTTAAAAGTTGCACCGAAACGCCATTTGTATGACGTCTCCCGTTTCGGTACATTGGGAAAGGAAAAGTACACATTGTTCACAGCTCGGCTAACCATGGAGACAACCTTGAGTTCCTCTACATTTCTCAATTGCCGGAGAGATCCATATTATCTTTCAGCTGCAGATGAAGCACCGAAAAGAAGGGAAAAGATAGTACGAGAGATACATGCATATAATGAAACTATGATTAATCAAGGCCGGTTTGAACTTTTAGTTGGCCCAGCAAGATTTAAATAGAAATTATATGTTTAAACAAAACAAAAATAGTTTAGGACTTTTTATTTTGTAGATTCGAAATCATTTTTTCATGGGTTATGAATCGTAGCACTTGCCGTCACACTCTACCTGCGCTGGGAAAAGGGTCTATTTCTTAACGAACTTTTTCCGTAGTGCCGAATTATATATAAACTTTTTGACACGTCCTAAATCTCAATTATGTGACGATACTTTTAAAAACTCTATATGAACTACTTTAATCTTTCCTAATTCTAAATTGATCGTCTAGTCCATAAGTCAACTGTTAATTTCGTGTGAGTAGACGGAAACCATTGATGATGTGGCTTAATCTCGTCTGAGGTGGCGTTATTATGCTTAAACGACGTTGTTATGAAGGCTGATGGTATGTTTTAAAAAACCAAAGAAACGACGTCGTTTTGTTTTCATCTGAAACAAAATCAAAATCACGATAGAATTGGGGCTAAATTCTAGGGTTCGTTATTCGATCAGAGATAGTGAGTATTTGAAGTTCCCCCTTGAAAGAGAGTAGGCTTTATCATCCTCGTACCATCCTCATATGTGGTTGTTCTATTATTTAACAAAACAATAGCTATGTATGGTGATCTAAGTGCTATTTATGTGCTCTATTATGTAACAAAACAATAGTTATGTATTGCCTGATCTAAGAATTATTCTGTTTTGTATGAAAGATGTTGTAAGGAGCAAAGAATGAGAAACAAATTTAAGAAAACCTGTTTTGAATAAATCTACAAACGTTCCAAACCACAACAAACGATAAGAGTAGCATAAATACGTTCCAAACCACAACAAAAGATAAGAGTAGCATAAGTACGTTCCAAACCACAACAAAAGAGCAACATAAGGATTAAAATGGTAAAGAACAATGTCAGATTGAAATGGTCGAATGTTGTGTTGGCTGACTTGGTCTTTCAACGTAATCCAAACTCATTGATTCATAAACTGAGTCATGCTCGTCTTCCATTGCATTTGTTGTCTTCTTCTTGCACTTGTTTCTTTTGTAAAGAACTCCCACGTTCTTACACTTGGTTGCATTGTGACCTTCAAATCCACACTTGCCACAATGCATGATCCTTTTCTTGCGAGTGACTTTTCTTTGTGGTGACTATGCCCTTCCCTTTCTCCTTTTTGGCTTTGCCTTTCTTCCAATAGTGTTCTCAGTCTGTCTAGCCAGACTTGGAGGTGGGAGTATCATAGTTCCACTTCTCTCCCAGTACTTCACTCCATTAACAAGACGTATATTGTTGCTGTAAATACACTGATGTGTGGTATTAAGGAACCATGAAGAAATGTAGTCCTCTACATTCAGATTCATCTTGCTGAAAACCCGTAAAGCATGTGTACAAGGGACACCTCTCATCTGCCACCTACGATAAGCACATTCACGCAGCCTGATGTTAACTCCCACTGCATGTTCTGACTATAACACCTCACATTGTCTTTCTGCACCAAGAATCATTCTGTAGTATTTCACTGCTTTCTCTTGCTCGCTTTCAATAGCAGCCATGACTCTGGGAGTAAATCTGCCTTGGAGCCTGAGTGATTTTGTCCTCCTTAAGTCATTCCTGATAAGAGCCTTCCTCTTTATTGTCTCAAGCATCTCAACCATAGGTAAAAAGCGTGCTAGATCAATGGTGTTGTTAAAAGACTCAGATATGTTATTGTGAATATCCACACAGCATGATTTGGGTGAGCAGAAGACGATACTTGCATTCTTAGGATTCTTCTCCAATACTGCATCATAAAGCCTTATATCATACTCCTTTATCGCTACTAGGCTTGACTCATACTCAGGCTGTGTGTAACTCTCTGCCAACCTCCAAAAAGCCTCTTTATTTCAAATGCTGAGGAAATGGCTTCTTCAAATTGGCATATATGTGGCGTGCACACATTCTGTGCTCAACATGAGGCAGCTCAGCGTCCACATCATTTAACAATCCCTACATAAGTCAGTAGTCAATAACTACTTTCAATTCTGATTATTAACTTCTAAGCTAATATAAGATCTTCCCATTTCTGATTGTTACCTTCTGTCTGTCAGAGATTATAGTCAATCCACCTCCATCTTTTAGCTTCAAATCATATTTGAGTATGCGAATAAACCATCGCCAGTTTTCTTCGGTCTCTACATCTACCACAATCCAAGCAATGGGATACATTCCATTGTTAGCGTCTCTCCCTACAGCTGCAAGTAGTTGTCCCTTGAGAGTACACTTCAAGAAGCATGCATCTAAACCGAAGATAGGACGACACCAACTGATCCACATCTCCTTTACAACACTAAAACACACATAGAAACGCCTAAAAAATTCTGAACCTTCTTCAGTAAACGTGTCTAAAACAACCGTGGATCCTTCCTTTGAACTACAAATAAAGAACAACACATTAATGCCTAAAAATAACACTGTAAACAGCAGTCATTAAGCAACCAAAATAAACAACTCACAATAATAACATTACCGTAAGAGTTCTGTTTGGTAGTCTCTCAATCGAAATAATTGTTCTTCATGGTCCTCTTTTATTATCTTCAACGCCTTAGCTTTAGCTTTCAAGCATTTGTGATTTGTTGTCATCAAACCATACCTCAATCTCAGCTACTCTTGCAATGCCTTTGGTTTAATCTCAGGATCAGATCTTATATCCTCCAATAAAATCTTCGCAATTACTGGAGCCTTAATAATCTTGCTATACCCAGTAATATGACAGATGTGTTGGTCATCATATCACTTAACCATCCACTTCTTAACCGGTTCCTTGTATGAGCAAAATATGCACCAACTGCAGCTTGTATCACTGCACTTAGCACCTGAGTGATCTTTCCCATATCTGCAGATTTCTATATTGTACTTTGTCTTCAGTACATAATCCACCAATGCCTCTTTGAACTCGTCTAAGCTATCAAACACTTGCCTTAAAATCAGTAAACCACTCCCACTTTTGCACTTCACGACCTCAATGTCATCTTCATCACCTTCACTCTCGGAGTTTGGAGGTCTGTTGTGGTAGTCAATATCTTCATTAGAGGAGTCTAGAAGTTCATCACTTATGCCAGCTCTCACGTCTTCTTCAATGTCTCTGTAAATATCTGTTGGGTACACATTAGAGTTCACAACATAAACATATACTTCACCACTCCAATCTCCAGCTTCAGCCATTGTTTTCACAGTATCAGGATCATCTTTCACCAGCTCTTTTCTTTCTTTAAAATCTTCTTCAGGCAGTTTGTACCACACCTTAAATCCACTTGACAAACCACGAACCAATACTGCTTCTAGTATATCAAAATATACACAGCTAAACATTCCGCAATCTGAATCTCACCATCAATATAATCCAAATCCCCATTTCTTGACTTTAACCTATACCCACCATAATGGATATTAAATTTTCACCACTGTAAAAAACAATACACTTATTCTTAAGCAAGAACATCAAGCAATAATCACGAAGAATCTGAGAAATCAACACAAACATACCTCATTGTCTCTGCAACTCGATCAAACTTCTCTTCGCCAATTTGAAACTCGAAATCGAAACCCCTCTTATACACAGACAATACCGAATCTAGAAATTGAAGGTTTTATGAAATTTCATTGAGATTTAAGGTCTCAATGTTGATACACACTCAACGACAAAATGAAGAACCCTAGAGTTTAGCCCCAAATCGCAAATCTATTTTGAACACTCAACGACGTCATTTCTTTGGTTTTATTAAACACACCATCAGCATTGAAAATGACGTTGTTTAAGCATAATAACGCCACCTAGGACGAGATTAAGCCACATCATCAACAGTTTGCGTCTACTCACACGAAATTAACGGTTGACTCACGAACTAGACAGTCAATTTAGAATTAGGACAGATTAAAGTAGTTCATATAGATTTTTTAAAAGTATCGTCACAGAATTGAGATTTAGGACGTGTCAAAAAGTTTATATAGAATTCGGCACTGTGGAAAAAGTTCGTTAAGAAATAGGTTCTTTTCCCACCTGCGCTGGCCCTTTAATTAATGATCTTGACTATCCTAGTAAAACTGATGATAGATGTTCCTAACTTCATATTGAAATAAATAATGGATTAATATCCTTACTATTCAGGATGAAGTTAAATAGATACCATCTATATGGAATTAGTTACACATACAAAGATATCAAATGTCGTACTAAAATTGTTCACAAGTTTTCGATATAGATTGATAAGACAACATTTCCCAGATGTATTATTATCTTATCTAAGGTTTATATGCATAATTTTATATAATTATTAATTAATGATCCATTTTAATTTATCTTAGGTCTATATTGTGTCGTTTAACTGTTGGTTGTCGTGTTACTCTAACCAAAGCTGTTCTATCGTATATTCCGGTTCATCAGATGAGTGTCATTTGTCTACCAAAAAGTTTGTTGTATCGTCTTGACATGATTGCACGGCGGCTTATTTGGAGCAGCTCCCCTGAGTATAGGAAGCAACATCTTGGTAATTGGAAAACAGTTTGTAAACCTAAAGCTTGAGGAGGCTTAGTAATCATATATGCTGAGAAGATGAACTTGGCCTTAGTTGGTAAACTTGGGTGGCGATTCCTCCATAATCAAGGGAGTCTCTGGTCTTCAATTCTGCAGCACAAGTATAAGGTTACAGACTTACGAGAGAATACATGGCTTCAATACGGAATAGTCAACGTCACTCTCCAAGGTACAAAATGGATAGCGGGTAACAGTACTAGCATCAATTTTTGGACCAATCCCTAGTTGTTGGATAAACTGTTGGCTTCTCTATTACTTCAACCGCTGTCCAACAACATGCTTTTACTATCAGTATATGATCTTTGGCAATCCAATTCGGTCTGGGGTTTAGACTTGATTAGTCTGTATGTTTCAGAATGAGTGGTGCTACAACTTTGTTTGTGTAACACCCTAAACCGCAATTCTCAAATTCTACACAATTTTTAGTAAAGTTATGGGCGGACTTTACACTTAGCCATTTCAAATCCATATTTCACTAAGTCAAAATTTTGATTTTTAAAAGAAAAGTGACA
>OVBA01006523.1:0-16770 GCA_900406435.1 Lepidium aucheri
ATTGGTTGCTCGCTTAGTCGGCTACGCTCTCCCGGCTTCGCGTGCTCGCCTCTCGGACGTTATAAGGCTCGCTTTGCCACCTACTCGGCTCGGTCCACCTTCTCTTGTTCTTCGTTATTGGGCCTCTTCAGCCTTTTGGGCCTGGTACCAACAGTAGTGAAACCATTATTTTAGGCGTTGAATCTTTTTGAAGCCACCTCAATTTCTTTCTTTTCTCAACAGACCATTGCAGTATATTTAAGAGTTGAAAAAAATTTCAACACAATTATCCACCATTGTAAGCAGTCTAGCTGGTTTAGAGTACCTCCAACGAGGTCTTTTAAGGAAGGTTTTTATCATTTAATTGTATTTTTTAATGTAAAAAGTAGGTAAAAAATTTTAGAACAGGTTCTTAGAACAACATTATCCTTAGTATATTAAAAGTGAGTTTCTTAACAATATTTTAATTAAAAAAATTTTACACAAAATTTTTTTAATATTTATAATAAAATTGATTTAATTAATGATTAACACATCATTCAAGAGTTTCTTAAATTTTTTTGAAAGTTTAAACAAGAAACTTCTGTTTCCAATCTTTTCTCATTTTTAATATTTTTTATTTTTTATTGCTAAGAAACTTATAAGAAACCTACAATAATGTTGTAAATCTTAAGAGAAGATGATGTGTCACTGCACTATTGGATGAAGGGTTTTAGCTGGAAAAAAAATCAGCACAGACGAGACATACATCTTCTCGCGACAAAGACATTTTTGTTCTTTCTCCTCTCGATGGCGTTGAACGGGAGAGCTTCGATGGCCTCTCAGCCGCAGTTACGCCACCCAAAACTCTCCGTGGACTCAGCAAGTCCAAGTGTATCCAATGCGGCAACGTCACTCGCTCTAGGCAAGTCTCTATCTCTCATTTTCTCTCTCGCTTCTACGCATTGTTTCGTTGAAAGTTTTAGATTTTGAGCATATGGGTTTTTGATTTTGGTGGCTTAATTTGAGAATATTTAGGCTGATTCGCCGGTGTTGAATCTCATAGGAGGCGAAAGTTTCTTGTATTGTATACTACCGTTTGGTTTTAATCTACTCGGGTTTCGCGAAAGTTTATAGATTTTATTGTTTGAATTTGATTAATGCAAGTGCCCATTTCAATCTTGTAAAGGCTGCTGTTCAAGAGCAGAAAACCCATGCTCGATTCACGGTATGATTTTTCCCATCAATTTGCTTTTAAATTTGATAAGACAATCCGTTTTGAGAACTTAATGTTCATATCTTCGATAGTGAAGGTCTTGCCATTGTTTCTTTCACTTAGTAACTCTTGAGCTTGGTGATTACGTTACATACAAATAAAGGGTTATTGCGGAACAATGAAATCAATAGAGAACGTGGAACATTAGAATTGAGTATTGTAAGGCTGATCTTTTTGAGGATGCTTTTGATTTTAGCTGAGAGAAATTGAGATGTTATCGTGTACTTGTTTGGGTTTCAAGCTTAGTGTTTATGTTGTTGCAGTTCTTAAATCTGTTGCAATATCTGGTGAGAAGTCGCAGACGCTAAGTACTCCATCATTAGACCAGATATACAAACCATTTTCTTATTTTTGGTTTCTATTTTTATGCTTCCTTGTGAAAATGAATGTAGATGATAAATCAGGCTGCTAACTTTGTTAGGACATTGTTCAGTTTTCTTGATTTTGTTGCCCGTAGTTGATATTGAGATGCTATATATGTATGTTCTTGTGGAACCAAAACATGGTCTCTTCAAGAGTACAAAATAATAAGTCAATATAGTCATGAATCGTGATTTGCTGTCATTCATGACTTTATATTGTAATGGCTTTCAGTGTTAGTTAATGACTGACTTGGTTGCTCTTTTAATGCTTAGTTGATTGCAGAATGAAGAAAAGAAAGTAGAATGTAAAAGAAGAAAGCAGAATGTAGAAGAATGAAGCAGAAAACATAATGGAGAAGAAGAGAGCAGAATGTAACCATAATCATTTATGCTTTTACCAATCGTACAAGTACTTGTACATGTTTCTGCTTTGCATTGCAAAAACTTAATCCAGATTTATTCCTATTGGTTTTATAATTACATTTTTTTAAAAAAATTTAAGAACCCTAAGTGAGGTTCTACTATTAGAATCTCAAAAAAATTAAAACTCATCATAGAGTTTTTAACTCATTATTTGTATTAAACAAATGTTAAGAACCTTATTTTGGGTTCTAATTATTGAAGATGGTCTTAGACTCAATGGGTACAACCTCAAACATGGTGCATTCTCACCAAGAGAACAGTTGATCATTTCACTGACATCATAATGTTGTGGAGTTATATTTTGCTCTGATCTGCATACATATATATTCTTCGCATCTTTTGTTTTATTTCTTTTATCAATTATGGAAAAATATTCGTGTAGGATAAATATTTAAGTCAATAGTAACATAATCCAAGTGAAATGAAACAGAAACCAATGCAAACTTTGTTCATACAGAAGACACGATTATAGAAAACACTTTAAAAGATAAATTCACATTGTGGATAGATAGATTATCTATGGTTTTGATCGAAGTAACAGAAAATGGATTAAAGATTAATTGGAGTCGTGTCAAGCAGCTCGTTGATAACTGTAGCAAGTTGATAGAGTAAGCATTAACGTGTCATCTTTACACAGCCCAGTCTCTCTGGTCTCGCCGCGTCTTCTTGTCCACGTGTTACCTCACTTTTCCTTTCGTCCCTTTGAACTCAAGTTTCTATTTATAGGGACTTACGTCGTCCGTATCTTAGTCGGAACATAAAACCAACATAAGAGCAGTTGAATCTCTAACTAATCTACATCGTTCGTTTTTTTTTTTCACAAATGGCGTCAAAGCAACAAAGCCGAGAAGAGCTCGATGAGAGAGCAAAGCAGGGAGAGACTGTTGTCCAAGGTGGCACCGGTGGCAAAAGCCTCGAAGCTCAAGAGCATCTCGCTGAAGGTATTGCCTTAAGTACTTCCAATCTTTGATTTAGAAAAACTGGTCATATATAAGGCTAGGTAGTAAACTGTACCATAACCTGAAGATTCATGGGATATATATACGTATACACTTGTTAGGAAGGAGCAAAGGAGGGCAGACGAGGAAGGAGCAGCTAGGACACGAGGGTTACCAGGAGATAGGAAGCAAAGGAGGAGAGGCGAGGAAGGAGCAGTTGGGCCACGAGGGTTACCAGGAAATGGGTCGCAAAGGAGGCGAAACGAGAAAGGAACAGTTAGGCCACGAGGGTTACCAGGAAATGGGTCGCAAAGGAGGAGAGACGAGGAAGGAGCAGTTGGGCCACGAGGGATATCAGGAGATGGGACGTAAAGGAGGACTCAGTACGATGGATAAATCTGGTGGAGAGCGTGCGGAGGAAGAAGGAATTGAGATCGACGAGTCCAAATTCACCAAGTGATGGTAGTTACGAGCTACCAGTAGTTTCCGCTGCACAATCCCGTAGTATAGATAGTTTGAATAAGTAACCTTGTAGGTCTTTTGGATGGCAGCGAGGGTTTGGTTTAGGGTTTTAACGTAATGCGGTTAGTCTTGTGTTTCACGTGTGTGATATAAGTGTGCACGGTTGCTTGTTCTAAGTACCAACGGCAGGATTGTAACCGATTGAAGTTTTTTGGTGAAGGTGCAATCAAATGATATGTGGTTACGGTTTACTTATTGTACTGATATATCATAATGTGCCGAACGACGAGAGATATAAATCAAACAGCTCCCGTTATTTTGAGAAAACTTTAGTATAGAAACCACAGCAGCTGTTAACCGGCTTCGTCTGAATAGATACAACAAGAGTTGTTCCTAGTGATGGTACATACATTTACAACATCTTAAAACTAATTTGATGCCACCATTTGCCCACATTTGTGATTTTAACAATTCTGCTCTTGCCAAAACTTGATCAAAGTACGTTTTCTCAGTGCTGTGATGCTAAAGCCGTCACGAATATGCCGAGCACCAAGAATGGCTGTGCGCTTGCCTGTAATCAAGTAACTTCTGATTATAAGACTGCTCGGAAATATTACAAAAATAAAACAAAACTTCATATATATTAGCAATCCAAGTTTCGTTCCCCTTTCTGTACTTTAGGTGACTTACCTGGTACTTGACGTCATATTTGACAGGGTCCTTGAGAAAGTATTTAAACTGCAGTTTGGAGAAGAGCAATAATCAGACGAGTGAAAGAATGTATAATGTAATGTGTTTAATATGACAGTGTCAACGTTTTTACCTGGAACACAATCTGTGGAATGATCAGAGCAAGCAACGCTAACGCATAATAAGGTTTGCCAGATGCTAAAAGATACCCTGCAACCGAATACACAATTTAGAAATGATGATCACTTATTTAGTGCACCTCTTATTTGGTGCTATAAGTAACAGTTAATGTGAAACTGGGAAAGTAGTGAGTCAAGGCAAATCATTAGTTTCATTGGTTTGTTTGTTCTTTTAACAGGTGGTGAATAATTCAGTTGATAGGATCAAGCAGAAGACGTAGAAGCCGCAGCTGCACAAAACTATGGATACTACATACCAGCAACAGAGAGCTGAGTGATGTCTATGGCACCAACACATATCCATTTTGCAGTCTCAGTACCAAAAGCTACTGGAAGAGACTGTCCATCAAGGCATGAGACAGCAATCAGAAAAATCACCGGAGAGACAATTTCCAAGAGAAAAGAGATACAGGAACAGAGACACATAATACCTGAAGTCCTAATGCTCTGTCTCCTTCCACACTTTTGAAGTCATTAACAATGGCTATGCCCAACTGCAGTATTGCACAGGTACAACATGAAGGTAGAGCAGAGTATTAGAGATAACGAAAAAAGCACCATAGAAGGTTGCATGAAGAGTACCCCCGCTATGCTGTACAAGAGTGTTAGAACAACAACGTCTGGAGTAAGAGTACCGAACAAGGCTTGGCCAGCCCACCTATCAATCAAGTGAACGAAAAACCAATCAATGAGATGAAAACATTCCATATATTGAGGCACGAGATATCTTACCATGGCAAACTGATATAGCTTGCTCCAAGTGCAAAATTTCCGACCCATCCATTTTGTTTTAGCTGCAAACAGATTCGTTCAGACATTGGTAAGTGTTATATATGGAAGAGAACACAGGATGTCTTGTCACTATAAGAGTGGAAATTAGGAATAGAACTTACCTTGAGTGGTGGAGCTGAGTATATGTAAGATAGTAAGGATCCTCCCAATGCAAGATAGAACACAGTGGGAGTAGTGTGCCCTGCCTGAAATGAGAAGGTTGAGTAAATCTGTTGTGACTTTTACCTGTACTAGTTTATGTCAAAACCTCTAACTTACCCACACATCTAATACTCCAGCAATTCCAAGACCTCCCAGTAAAAGCACCCAGAATTGTGTAATAACCTGCACTTTAGAAGTTATAAAGAAAAAGGACAAAGAAAAAATCAAAAGCGATAAAAGGTCACAAAGTTCTGTCTCAGTACCTCTTGCTCTGATATTGCTCCAGACGGAATTGGACGATATGGCTCGTTAATTGCATCAATATCTCGATCATACCAGTCATTGATTGTCTGGAAAATCAACGAGACTTCTAGGATTAGGCAGCACTAAGAAATCCACTACCAATAGAACAACTCAGCTTTTCGTTTGAAACCAGACCTGTGTATATCCAGTGAGACACGGGCCAGACATGATCATACAAAGAATGGACTTAGCAACGTCCTCTGGGGTCCAGTGAAAGTTCCCTGCCATAAGAAACAATTTGATGAAAGATGTGTTTGAGCAACCAAAGATTTAGTCATGGACTCATGGGGTTTCACAGAATATATGTTAAGGCTATCTAGTGATCACATCAAGATTCGAGAAGATTTGTTAAGAGATGGAAAAAGTTTCACGAACAATATCATGTCATCCAAAAGAATTTTCTTATCGTTACCTGAAGCAGCAGCGCCGCATACGACTCCCCACACCAGTGGAGGCCAGGTGACTGGTTTTGTAAGCTGAAGACGAATCTTCCATTTATTCTGAACAAACGTATTCTTATTAGCTCAACTAACTAAATATGCAACATTCTGACATAATTGCTAGCTGAAACGTTAATATATACAAATTCTACAAGTGAATTATCAACTCAAAAAGACATTAGCTCTAATAGAATCACCTAAACTTACGCAAGTACACATAGCTATGCACAAATTATGATGACTATATCATTTTTAGCAGGTCTGATACATGCAAGCTCAAATTTCAGATGAATGTGGAGAAAAATTAAGATGAAGAAAATTACAGTCTCTTGAGAGGCTCCTTTGATACCCAGAAGCTGGTTAAAGCTTGAACCACCGGCTGGTGCCTTGTCCGGTGCCTGAGCTTTAACTGCCATGGGAAAATGCAAACCTTTAAGCTTGGGAATTTAACAAAATAATTAACGAAAAAGGAAAATTCAAAGAGCAAAAAGGAAAACGAAAAACCTTTATCCGTATCAGTATCCGCCGCACGCACAACAAATCTCCGCCCTTCGAATAAAACAAAATCAGCAAAAGAATTAAAGACCATGATCCAACAATCCATCTAAACGGTAAATGAAAATTACCGGGAGATTCGAAGACCAACGTCGACAAAACGGAGCGTCGACGAGTGAACTCGACGGAATCGGGAATTCGGAGAGATAAAGCACCGACTCGGTCGACGGAGCTGCTAACTCTGGAAGATAGAATGGAGGAGACGGTGTTGAGAATCGAAGTCATCGAAATGGCGGAGAGAGACTCGTCTCTGGTGGGTTAAAGTCGGAGATGGGAGTGGTGTGAGTGAAATCCTTGAGGCAGTTGCTCTCTCGGGAAACAAGTGGCTGTAGATTACCGGCGATAAGCCCTGTCTACGTTACAATTTTGGCGGCCTTTTGATTTACGTTTTGCCACGTGGCACAACTCTATTGGCAATACCGGTTTGTGCTCGGTGAGATTGGGCTTCTACGTAACTTCAAACCGGACCGAACCGGAATGCTTTCCCTTTAATTAAACCGTATTTGTGGCTGGCTATGAACGGTTATCGAAGTTTCCCACGGTGAATCAAAATGGACAACGATTTGTTTGTTATCCCGACGTAACGTCCTCTCGGATAAGAACTTTCTTTTACAGTGGGACCAGTTTTAACTTTAGGCCCAAAGAAAGCCCAATCAATACACAGGCCAGAGACACGCGGCCAACTTGAAACAATAATTAAAAATTAATTGAACAATCCTTGACATTTCTTTTTGCTCCTCTATCCCGTTCTTGAACCAACTCGAACATTATTACCCTTCAATGTTTTCTTCTTTTGGAAGAATAATTTGAAATCTCAGTATTTGTAGTAATGGAGATCGCTCCATCATCTTCAAGTAGATTCAAGCTCTATGATCAATTTGAGCTTCTGGAGTTTCCTGGTAAGTACGTCGTTAAACCTGTCGAATCGCCTCATGAAGGCTTCTCCGTCGATCGGCGCGATGGCAACATCAAACTTCTTGATGGTAATCATTCCTTAACACTTTCGTCTCAGTTCTCTCCGTTTCCTTTTTTGATTTCAAGTGAAAAATAGATATAGCAGGAGAACTGTATTAGAAGTGGAATCTGTAGTTTCAGTTTCTCGTTAGATTCAGTGTTTTAGGGTGTTGCAGTGTTATACCGTCGTATTTGATATTGGTGTTTCTCCGATACTTCAGAAACAGCATCTTCTGAAGATCCCACTAAAGTCTCTACAATATATGGAGTCGGAGGAACTATTAGGCTCTTAGCAGGTGAAAATTTGTTTCTTTCTTTCTCTTTGTACTTGAATTTCTGTTCAGGTGGAACCTTTACTGCGATTGGCTCCAACATGAGCGTTTTTACACTGGTATATGCAGGAACATACTTACTCGTTATAACGTCTCGGAAAGAAGTTGGGACTTTCCTCGGTTTTCCGATATTTCGAGTTACTGCTATGCAATTTTTACCTTGCAGTGAGGCTTTGAGGTTTGCTACGTCTCAAGAAGTAAGGTTATTGTTCACTACTTAGAAATTGTGAACAATCGATAACGATTTACACGATTTACTGGTTTTTCTTTTGGATTGTATGATCAAGTCAAGTTTTCTGAATACCTGGGAAATGGTGGCTTGTGCAGAAAAAGGACGAAACATATTTAAGGACTCTGTTACAAGCACTTGAAGGAACCCCTGGATTGTATTTTTCATATGAAACAGATATAACTTTAAAGTAAGTTTCAATATCTGATGATCTTGAGTAAAGCGTGTTATGGACTTCAACAGCCTAAAAGAACATTTACTGGATACATTCATCCAATGTTTCAGCCTGCAAAGAAGGTGTAAGCTAGCCGAAGGTTGGAAGCGGAAGCCCATGTGGAAGCAGGTTGGTTGTTCATCTGCTTCTCATCGTTACAGAAGTATCTTTGAGGGTCCCTCTGCAATTTCATTGTTTTTCACTACTACATTGCTGTCTGTTTTTTGTTCGTCAATTTAGAGTTAGGCTGAGGTTTACTTGCTTGCCAGGCTGACCCTCGCTATGTTTGGAACTGGCATCTTTTGGAGGAATTAATTGAATGCAAAGTAAGTATATTTAATTTAATTCACTTAATCTTCTCGTTCCCTGGCAATGTTTACTGATCTAACTTTTCTTATCGTGGCAGCTGGATGGTTTTATCATTCCTCTACTTCAAGGAAATATCCTTTTGTATATATTTTTAAAAAATTTCTGTTTCGCTTCTTATTGGGCTGTCTTTGAATTAAATGTTGTGTCCTGCAAATATGCATTTTAATAGAAATACTCCAGTAATCCAGTACATGCCGTTTAACCTTAACATAGTGATACGCTACCAAGTTGCTGAGTTACAGCTCAAGAATGTTCCTGCTGTTATATCGTTAATTTCCAGGCGCTGCACACGACGTCTAGGTAGCGTTTAATTTATGTAATTGTACTGCTGAAAAAAATTCATTTACATGCATGTTTGTTTGGTAGTCATGTTGGAATTTGCATCCCAGGTACACGTATGTGGAGAAGAGGTGCCAATTTTGAGGGGGACACTGCTAATTTTGTCGAATCTGAACAAATAGTAGAGATAAATGGCTTCAAGTTCTCGTTATTGCAGGTATGCCGTTGTTATGATCTTATTCCTTTCCTGTTAAACTGGTGTCTTCTTGTTTTGTTCAATGGTTCATTTGCAATATCTTGGAATGACATAAAGTGCGATTTTGATCTTTCTTCCTTCGCTACGGAAAATCAAACACTAATGTAGCTCATTTCAGGTGAATAATTACTGTTTATTTATTATTTTTCAAATATGGTTTGATTTGCTCAATTCCGTTGCATTTCTTTATCTCTGTTATAAGGTCCCTTTCATTTCTTTCCGATTGTAATTGTCTTGCTTTCACTTACTAGGTTCGAGGTTCAATCCCACTTCTTTGGGAGCAAATTGTTGATTTGAGCTATAAGCCACGGCTTAAGATAAATATCCATGAAGAGACGGTAACTTTCTATGATTTTGTTACCAGATTAATTATTATGCTCTATCCAGCCCTTAACTTTGATTACTCGACTATATGCCTCCAGCCAAAAGTTGTGCAGCGCCATTTTCATGATCTTTGCCAAAGATATGGAGAGATTGTTGTCGTGGATCTAACAAATCAGGTTGATTTGTTTGTTTCTCATTCTAGATAATAAAATATATGTACACTCTGAAATCTATGACAATTTGCTTCAACTCTACTGTGGTTGCTGTTATATAGTTTTCTCTACCTTACTTTCAATGTGTGATTAACTTAGTCTCACATTTGACTACATTAGCATGGAGATGAAGGTGAATTAAGCAAAGCATATGCCACCGAAATGGAGAAGCTTCCAAGTGTGAGGTAAAACTCCGTATGCATATCAACACACATTTCAAGGCATTTACCTTCTATCCTTCACGTTTTATCATATATATATTTGGTTTTCGTTTGATATATGTCTGAGCATTCACTCTGAAACTTTGCCGTTTCCTCACACTTCTTAATTATTTTGTCTTTTTTGTTTCCAATGTCTTTCACCTTATATTAATTCAAAGTGTTCCCTGAACACATGAAGTGGATATAAATATACTTTTAGTTAATGATATTTTTTTGACGCAGATATGTTTCCTTTGACTTTCATCAAATCTGTGGAACTACAAACTTCGACAACTTGCGAGTACTATATGAACAGATTGGGGATGAATTTGAAATGCAAGGGTAAGTAGATGAATTATGGTTTTTGTTCTGCTCGTATTAGATCTAGACACTGAGTTGTTATGGTTAGCAGTCAGATGTTGTTCGTTTAGTTCAACTACCTTTCTGCTAGCTGTGTGAAGCACAAATTGTTTCAGCTGTAACTAATCGAAGCTGAGCAGATATTTCCTTGTAGACGCAGACGAGAACATCCTAGAAGAGCAGAAAGGAGTTATCAGATCTAACTGCATTGACTGTCTTGACCGCACAAATGTCACCCAGGTTTGTTGAACTAATCTTACTCTTGGTTTATCTTTTCCAGATGCCATATTGATTGGTATGCTATATTCTATATAAACTCATGGGTTATATGGGTGGCGCGTGTAAAGAACCATTGGTAAAGCCCCCTTGTGTCATCTGAGCTTTAGGGAACTTGGCTATGCATGTAAGCTAAACTGTTTGGGGGCAGTGATCACTGCTACGTATGTAATTTCATGTAATATTATATTTGGTTGCACATATTGGCTAAATTTTTATAAAGATTATTAGATGGTAAAAAATTTGTACCTAATATGTAAACTTTACCACTGAACTTTTCTGAATTGCATTTGAAAACTCTTTTGTTCAACTCCCTCTGATTGCTTTCATACCTTCTGGTTGCATCATATGAATAGAATTACATGGCCCAAAAAAGTCTAAATCTACAACTTCGGAGGATTGGAGTGTTTGATTCCACAGAGTGTGTATCTATGTTCGAAGATGATTACACTAAGTTCAGAACAAGTAAGTGTTTGATACTATTACCAATTTATCAGTGCAGTTCCCAATTTTACAGCTGTAGAATATCTTCCGGTTTCCATCAAAATTTAGTCATTTGGCTTGGCTAATAGTTTGGGCTGAGCAAGGGGACGAGATTAGCTTGCAATATGCCGGGACCTATGCTCTTAAGGGTGACCTCGTCAGGTGAGTAAACTCTGTCTATGATCCTTCATATGATCATGTTGGTTGCAATTGGCTTGCACTTCTTGTGATCGTGATGATGAATCAATACATTTAGAGTTCAGCCTTTTTTAAAACCATACATCCTTGTTAGAATTTTTCATGCTGTTCTCTCAGACATCAATACGCTTTCCATATTACTAGATTAGTAATATGTAATAACGATGTTGAGTTCTCTGTATGGTTTCTCTGAAATTCTTTAGTCCTTGAATTTAGGTATGGTAAACAGACTGTGACTGGAGCAATCAAAGATGGCATCAGTGCGATGTCGAGATATTATCTGAATAATTTCCAGGATGGGGTGAGACAGGCAAGTTTCTTCTACAATTATAATTGAATCAGCAAATTAGAGGTGAGGTACAATATGAGAAATTGCAGGTAGAGAAGAATTTTTTTGAAAGTGAGTGTTATTTTACAGGATGCTTTGGATCTCATTAGTGGCCGCTACACAGTGGGCGCTAACAGCCCTTCACAACTCCAGCCCATTGGATCACAACCATCAGTACGTTCCTCCTAACCGGTTGAGATTGTTTGTGTTCTCGTTTACTCTGTGAATTTTTCAAATGAACTTACAACCTTAAACAAAAATTCAAGAATGTAAACATCAAATACAAACGGAATAAGAACTTCCTGTTTGTGGTTGGCCATTACTTTGCACTTTACTGAAAAACTGAAAATGGTTTCATATGTAAACCCAAACTGAGAGATTGCATTTGAAACCATTGAGACCACAATGGAACAAAGAGAAGATGCTGATTTGATTATGTCTGTTGGGTGAAAATAAAACAGTTTCTGCCAGTAGCTTCAGCACTGTTGATAGGTGGTGTAACAGTGACATCTTTCTCAATTCATCAAGGTAAAAGAAGGAAAAGGCTTTATGATTCTATGATTATACAGTACAAGGATTGAGTTGTGACTAATATCTGTGTGTGATGAACAGCGGGAAGAAATACGCAGCAGTATCTGGCGTCAGCATTGTGGGCAGGTGTGACTGCAGGAGTTGTAGCGATGATCAAGGTCAATGGGAGGCATTTGTGTTCAAGGCCTCGTCTTTGCCATCTCATTTGATTTACATAATGTGTGTATTAAATCACACAAACACACCCACGCACATACTTTCCTGTTCTTTTATGCTTTCTCATGTTTTCTATTTGAACGTCCGTGCAATAATCTTCCAACTAAAAGGCTACTTCACTGAACCTTTCCATATAAAGCACTTGGTTGTATATACCAAAATAAAATATATCTTCTGTAAGAAATTCCTGTTGTATGTGTTGGTAAATTCTTGTGGAGTGGAGAAACAACTTATCAGAAACCAAACTTTGATCAGTATAGACACCAAGAAAAACAAATTGATTGATTATTTAACATTTTTAACAAGCGATTTTTGTTTCCTTCTTTAAATTAATAAAAAGTTTACCAAAGAACATTCCCATCTCTCCATTACAAGGCTCAAAATGAGTCCATTATTACACTGACCAAACGACTTGGGTGTGTGAACAATCCATTATTCTACGCTGAACTTGTGGATGCAATTCTCCACTTAATGCAAAGCCAACATTACATCGACAAGATAAAAACAATCACTGCACAGCCTTAAAGACGGCTCCGTGAAGATGGTTTGAAACTCGCAACCCCAGTTACTTCCCTCCCCGTCACTAAGGTGTTTATATCGTATGTGCCTTCGTATGTGTAAATGGGTTCAAGGTCACAGAAAGCCTGCAAATTTATTCACGTAAAACTACTTAACTTACATCCTTCTTCATTAATAGCTAACAACTTAGTCAAAAACATAGAGATCAGCTCACCTTTGCAACCAGAAAATCCGCTAAAATTCCGTTCCCACCAAGTACTTCCCGACCTAGCGCAGCAGTTTCCCTTGCTTTTAGTGAGATCCAAGACTGGTAAAATCACAAGATTGGTTATGTAAAATAAATTAATATTTGATTCTACATAACAACTTCTCCGCTTGCAGTTGTTCAAGTTAGTAGAATAGCTCATGAGCGAATGTATCTTGTCTCAGCTCTCAAACATAGTATGACTTTTGACCTTTCCTACATTCGGATACGATAATCCTTCATACTATTACGACTACACAATGACTGATACATTCACAGTGTTCTTCTCTACACATTCCGTTCAAGCAAAGTGATGCATTTTATTCAGATTAGCAGATATGACAAGTCTCCCACTAAATGGTTCACAACTCATTTGTTCTATTGCTGTGTAAATTATATAACTTCTACTTATATTTGTGGTTTGGCTAGCACATTGACTTTGTAATTAGACACTATGTTTCTCTATATCAATTATATCCAATAGTCAGTAGAGAGACTCAAGTTTTATGAAAATGAAAAGGAATTGTTGTTATAATACCTTTCCTAAACTGGCTTGACCTGGAGTCATCTGACCCGCCTCATATAGCTTGCAGAGGCGCCAACCCATTAGAAACATTGCTTGAACATTACCCAGCATCTGCACAAGCTTCTGTTGATTTAGCTGGAAAGCAGCCAACGGTGCTCCAAATTGTTTCCTCTCCTTCAGATACCTTGAAATAATACGGGTTAAATGGGAAATTGTATAAGTAACCAAATGAATGCTCTAAAACTAACGTTACGAGATCTGGTTGTTTCTGGGGAATACCTGTGACACATATCATAGATTCCCATTGATATGCCGATTGGTTGCCAGGCCACCATTACACGTGAGACAGCCAGGACCTAGTCAAGTGAAGTATAGACAAACAATTAGAGAGGAGGATGTGACGTTTTGCTTGAAGAGCAATTTTGGATCAGATGCAATAATCACAACAGTACCTTGCTGGTGTCCTGAAAAGAATTTACTCCAGGTAACCGATCCTCATCAGGAACAAAGACATTCTGTAGTAGAATATCGCCATTTTGAACAATACGTAAACCTATTTTATTTGGGATCTTAGTAGCCTTTAAGCCAGGCGCATCTTTCTTGACAATGAATCTGCAAGAGAGTTACTTTTATCATTTTCTCATGCAGAAAATATAGTGTATCTAATATGAATGAGAAGCCATGTATATGGAATAAACACATAGTCCAGATTTTGATGAAAACCCATTAAACAAATAATAGTTCAGTACATTCAATAGTAGAGCTAACAAATAAGGATCCTTTTGGAAAATTAGATTTCAACATTGACCATAAGTTGAAATCAGAGCCATCTCATCACCTCCAGTTTATTCGAACGACTAAGATGCAAAATCTATGAGATATAGGAAAGCCAATAATCTGACGTACCCGTTGATTTGGTTAGTTGTAGTATTCCTAGCAAATATGATTAACAGATCTGCAAAGGTGCTGTTACCAATCCAACGCTTTTGTCCCTCAATTATCCAACCTCCATCAACCTGATGAGATAGACTATTTAAACAAATCAACAAGGAAACATCCTGATAATTGCGGAAGTGGAGCAGGAAATTTTCAAGTAAACTGAAGAGAAAAGCCGTTCATACCTTTTTGGCAGTTGTTATTAGACCACTTGCATCACTACCATTGTCAGGCTCTGTCAAAGCCTTTATACAAGTTCAATAAATCAGGTTAATATAGCACAAAAAGTTATTCAAATTATGTGAATCATTCAATTCCAGGAACCATGTACTCACCCAACAAGCCACAGTATTCAACTGAGCCAAAGAGGACAAATACTTCTGCTTCTGTGCTTCCGATCCACAAAGTGCTATATATGAAAAAATCAGAAGAATTAATTAAGCTCAATAAAATACATAGTATGGTCATATCAGAACAATTGAATGTTAACAAGCTAAGAAAGATACATAAGGAGAGCTTACCAATAGTGAGCATGCCCAAAGAAGAATGAACCAAAATGAAAGTTGAACAACTTGCATCAACTCTAGCTATTTCTGCTGTGGCAATCGCGTTGGCAGTGATGGAGAGGCCAGGACATCCATAACCCTAAAATGTACAACCCAATCAATATCGAAAAATCTCATCCACACAACTAAACAAAAACCATACCTTGATCGAACCACCAGCAACACCCAGAGCTCCAAGCTTTGGAATGATATGGAATGGAAATTCTGCTTTCTCCCAGTACTGAGGATTAAAAATCAAAGGAAGAACAATGATGTAAGGCTGCTATATTATCATAGTAAACCAAATACATTATATCTCGAACATGAAGATAGAGACCTCTGTCATTATAGGAGCAACTTCTTTCTCCATGCACTCCCTCACTTTCTTCCGGATGGCCTGTTCCTCCGGCGTCAGTAGATCATTGAAATGATAATAGTCCGAAGCTACAGCAGAATCCAGTGATAAAACATTATGAAATAAAAATCATCCAAATATAGATCCTCTAGAAGAAGATGTGATTAAATTAGTCCTTACTGCACGGTGGAAATGTAGACGCTGGTGTCGCTTGAGGAAATGCAACTGACATGTCCATCGACGGCAAATCAAAATATGAACTCTTCTTCACCTTCTTATCAGTACTACTAGCTACAAGATCAAAAAATTCCTATCCAATCAAAATTCGCAACTCTCATAACGTAAAATTCATTCATAATCTCATTTTCTGCAAATTTGAAATCGCAGAAGCCCCGGAAAATTCATCGTCCGCGTAATATTACTCCCAATTAACACTCAGAAAATATCTCATTGACCTAAACAACGATATCACCTGCTCGATCGACACATGAATCATCCAAAACAAAACAAAGAAAAAAGGAAAAAAAAAATCGAACCAGCGAGCAAAACAGCTGCATCAAACGACGAGGAAGACGAAACATACATACCATCAAGAAAAAGACTGAAAACGAAAACGAACCTCGATCTGCAGATGAAAGCACAGTCATGGCGAAGAAAGTGATGGAAATTTCTTTGGCTTCGTGATGAAACAAATGTCGATAGAAGGAGATCAAAAATGAATGAGACCCGACCCGGTAACGTCGATCACAGTATTTATTTATATTATTTTTTAAAGATAAGATTTTATTTTTTCCATAGAAGTTATCAACTTATCCTTGTTTCTATCACGCAAACAAAAACAAAAAAGTTACGTACCGACCTCCGGTTTTTATTCTGTTTTCTTTCTGACAAGGGACACAATTGTACTAAACACTGTCAACAATAGTGACAGTTAATGATACCTAAGAAATTTTTAGCCTTCAAACTTGAAAACCATTATCAATCTCGACAAAAATGTGCCGTCTACATTTCTTTGGTTGACATTTTTTTTTTTGAGTCAACTTAACTCAAATAACATCCAGATTACATTAGAACAAAGTATAAAAATAGATGTTGGTACCAGGTCCAAAAGCCTGAAGAGGCCCAATAACAAGAGAAGGTGGGCCTAGCCGAGCAGGTGGCAAAGCGAGCATAATAATGTTCGAGGGGCGAGCATGCGAAGCCAGGAGNGAGAATCTCGAGAGGATCTTCTCCAAAACCCTAGAGCAAAAGCCTATAAATAATAGTTCGAAACGTAGGAATAAAGATAAGAAAAACGGGAGAGAACAATCCTATAGCTTGAAAGATTTCTTTCGCCCTCGTTTGTAATCCTTTTTCGTCTAATAA
>OVBA01006524.1:0-16768 GCA_900406435.1 Lepidium aucheri
TAACGCGGCCTGCATAGCACAGCTAAAAGATGGCTATATCAAAGGCGACTGGACTAATCACATTTTGCCTAAGTTCTTTTTCACGCATGAATTGCAGAAGGCTAATGAAGTACCAGGTATTACAGGTTTGGTCATGTGATAATTCAACAGACTTATTTACTAAGTCTTTGCCGACTTCCACTCATAGGAAGCTGATACGCCAGATAGGCATGCGAACACTACGAGAGTTAGAGTGATGTCTAAATCAGGGGGAGTAGTACGTGCTGTACTCTTTTCCTTTACTATGGTTTTGTCCCACTAGGTTTTCCTGGTACAGGTTTTTAACGAGGCAGCAATCCCAGCGTACTATAGAGATCCCTTAGCATCATCGGCACGGTTATGTCATCCAAGGGAGAGTGTTATAAACTATATGGATGGACTCCATAACTGGCCCACTACAAGACACAAAACTGAAGCCCAATGGAGAAAGCCCACACACTACTTTCCATTAGTCATTAGGGTTTTCCATGTTCTACATGTATTATGTCTTTAGTCTTGTATATATATATTGTAACTCTCATTCGTTAATAATGCATAAGATTCATTCTTAATCTTTGCTCTACAACAATAACTTTGTTTATTTTTTGTTAAATATATTTATTTTTGTTCTTATAACAATGAAAGACAAAACAATGATTTATGTATAACTAAGATGAATTTCATTCGATAAAAATGTGGTAAAATCTACTAAATATTGGGGAAAACGTTTAATTCATGATTATAATTCCAGTTTGTAATGGTTGTTAAGATTAATGTTTGGGATTGATTCATATTGCATGATTCATTTTCATAAGAAGGAGATTACAATCTACTCAAGAATAGGTTGTTAACTTAATCTATAACATTTATAACACGTATTCTACCTAATCTATAACAATTCTAATCTTGAATATGTTTTCTATATAATCTAAAACACATATTCTACATAATCTATAACAATTTAGAACATACCTTCTACGTAATCTAAAATATGTATTCGACAGAATCTAAAATATGTCCGCTATCTAATCTAATATAAACTTTATACTTAATCTAAATATGTTTTATATGTAATCTAGAATATATTTTATATATAATCTATAATATATCTTCTAAATACTTTAGTATACATATTCTTTGTAATATAGATTACGTTTTTTAAATTATTTCTAAACTACATAATCTATAATATATCTTCAACATAATGTATAACACATATCACTATGTTTGATTTTATAGTAAATAATCTAGAATACGTCTTTTAACTAATCTATAATAATATTTTTTTACTTAAACAAACTAATCTAGAGAGAAAGAGGCGATTTCCGGCGTGTCCTAGGGTGATTTCCGGCGTGTCCTAGGGTGATTTCCAGCAAGACTAAGGTCGATTTCTGTCAAATTCAGGGGTGATTCCCGACGAGTTAAAGCCGTTATCACGAGTCTCGGCTACTCCCTTTTCGTTCGGTGGTAACTCCAGTAAGATCAAGGGCGACTGTCGAAGGCAGATTTCTGGCGAGGCAAAGGGCGAGATATAGCAAGACAAAGGGCGAACACCGGCGAACTCAGGGGTGATTCCCATCAAGTAGAGGCCATGATAGTGAGATCTGTCTCCAACCCTTTTCTTTTGGTGGTGTCTCCAAGGATGAACCTAGGCGATTTTCGAACGACAAGATTTCATTAACAGCGTTAATAGGATTCCACTGTTTATCAAGGATCTCACATCTATCTTGTGGAGAGGATCGTTAAAAATTGTTCATATCTAAAGTGGGCTAAGTCAGATCTATGGCGGGTTAAGTCTGACCTTGCTCTAAGAAGGTAAGCTTACTAGATTTTAACCCTCCCAATCTGTTTCATGGTTATATTAGGGCTTAGATCAATAATACCTACTTTTTTGCAAATTGGTTACTCCGCCTGATGCTAAAATATGGTTTAATCAAGTAGTTTGTAGATGGTCTAAACCTTGGGTTGGCCAAACTGGATGATATACATAGGCCATCGATATGGCAAATCAATCAGAGGGATAAGATTTTCTATTGTGATAACATTACCTTCACAAGAGTTAGTCTTGTATTGATTCTGATTAATATTTTTTGGTTAATTGGACATGTTCTAACTGAATACTGGATAGAAGGACGAATCTCTCAGACAGCTCAATCCAAGTTGTCGATTGCTTCGGTTTCATCTTATATTCTAGGTAGTTCTCTAATTCCTAAGATAACAAAGTCAGAACTATATAATTATAGTCTTTAAGCTAATAGTGTGTCGCTTATTGGCAGTTATTGGTTCCTAGTGTTATATGGTCGACAGAAAGCCATGGCTAGATTTAGACTTATGGATGAGATTTCTTCTTTTCTAGAGTCACTATCTAGTTGGAAAGGTTCATTCATATCTTACAGTGTATTTCAAAGATATTGACTGAATTTGATATAGGAATTGTTTTACTTATTCGTTTACTTCTTCCTCTTAGAGAAAATATCCAGAACTAGCGGGGTTATCCATCAATAGAACTATTATTTGGTCAACCTCAATTCACTACTAATAAGCTAAAGCATGGTTTAATATTGGTTTGGAAACTAGCATAAAAGAAAGTAAATTTTCAGATACTGAATGTCGGTAGGACTTTAAGTATTTCTAAACCTTTCAGATTAATATTGTATTGTATGTTCTATGCAGAGATGGACATGAATCATTTTCATGGGTGGCTATGGAGTCTCTCTATTGAGGATATAGGTCTACCAAGTATCAATAGATACATGTCGATATGGGACTAGAACTACTGGAACAGGAAATGGGTTATTTCAACATCCTTTCCAATTGATCTCAAGAAGTTGAGCATAATTGAATCAATGTTCTATTTCCGACCAATACAGGTAATATCTGTAATAATGGCAACTTTTATGATTTATTCAGATGTTTTGGATATATAATGAAAAATCAGTTAGTAGAGTATGCAGTTAGGATATTCAATTGTAAAAGGTTGCATACTGCTGAGTGGTGGTATAGTCTAGTGTTGGAATTACGTTGCCTTAGCTTTAAACCATTCTCAGTAGTATTGGTTTGTAGTCTGATTATAATTAAATCTCTTCAAATGGCAAATCGGTTTATATTAGAAGCACGAAGATTTTAGTGTCTTATATTGGAGGCTTTAAGTAGTGAATTCCTTGGTCAGTTTGTAGAAATTGTAGATTTAGTTAACATGATTCACTTATTTTTGTAATATTTCAAGGAAATCAAGGGAGAATTATTCTGGTTCCACAAAATGGAATATTCCCTTATTTATCATATTTGTTTGAATCCTCGATTTTGGCTGATTAGCAAGGCAAACCTAATTCCATCTCTTTATATAGAGTCTTTTATCGAGTTTTGGTGGAACCAATTTCTACAATCCTATTTTCCTAAGGATTTTAGGTTTTCTTTTCAACTTTTTAACGAGATTTGTTTCTATTTCATATTGGTGAGGATGTCTCAACTCAAGATGAATAAAAAAAATAGCTGATACGGGTTCTTCTCCAAGAAGATTGCGAATCAAGATCCCAGGATAGATAACATAGATTTGGTGCCCAGAGAGTCTAAGGTCTTGATGGATCGGTGTCTTAAACCCATTGATACAGAATGAAGACATATTCATTTTCAGAATACCACAATTCTGGAACATGGTGGGTCAAGTAGAGGGACTTAACCTGGGAAATGGTCGATTCCAGTTCGAGTTCCAAGATCTTAAGGACTGGGATGCTGTGCTTGCTAAAGGTTTGATCAACTTTGATGAATGGATGGTAACGTATAAACCATGGAAACCAATGGCTGATGCGGATTACCCTAATACCATAAATCTTTGGACTCAAATCACAGGAATCCCCTTTGAGTATCGAGTCAAAGAGGTCTATAGGATGGTTGCAGGTGCAATTGGGGAGGTAGTCATTGTGGAGTCTTTGAAGGGTAAGGTTTTGATTGACTTCCCTTGCTCTAAACCTTTGATTTTCTCGTCTATACTGGAATTTGAGGAGGGCAGAGAAACAAAGATTATGTTTGACTATAAACGTTTATCTAGTTTTTGTGATCTCTGTTACCGAATGACTCACGAGGCCAGCAACTGTTATAAAGCAAAAGTACTTTCTTCTGTTGTTGTAGCTAATGAGAAAGGAAAACAAGGAACATCTGGTCGTAATAAGAGTTTTAAAGGAGCAGTCAGTTCTGGCAACAAAAAGCCTATGGTGACATCAAAAGGGAACTCTCTTTCAGCTCCATGCGTGAGTAAGAAGAAAGTGTAAGGATCTGGCCAATTCCAAGCAAAAAGGGCGGATTATTCCTTCTTAAACTCTGATCTGCCTAATCATGTGGGTGAAGAACCCCAACAGTCAGAAAATCTTGCAATGGGTACTGTTTTTGAAACTCGAGAATGCTCATATGGTAAGACAGATCCAGCTAAAAAGGTGTGTAGACCTCTCTTTCAAGATGAAGATCTGTCTAATAAAGTGGATGAATCCACTATACATGTTATAGATCCTAGTATTAATGATTATGTTTGGATATTTAAAATCAGTACAAGTCTGACTCCAAATATTCTGGTTTCAAATTTTCAGGATGGTATAATTGGTGACGAGGTGGAGATGGAAGATAGATAATCATTTCTCACTGTAAAGTTAACATTGGAGAGTTTAGCCGTTAAGGCTACAGTTGTGAGTGCACAAAACTTACCTGATGAAGAGATGGCTTGAATTCATGAAGAGTTTGGACATAAATTGTAAAAATGTCAGGAGGCAAGACTAGCGAAACCACCTCTCACCACTTCGAGGAGTTAGTTCCAAGAAGATGCAATTGGTGGTGGCTTTATCCCCTCATCAAGTGTCTAAGAAGAATAAGATAAAGGAGGGCACTTCAAAGGAGTCTGATTAGATTTAATTTTTTTTTATCTTTTTAATATTTCAAACCTTATGTTGGAATTGCCAAGAAATAGGTAGTAAGCTTTCAATTAATCACCTTAGAAGTATCTGGAGATGATTCAAACCTGATTTTGTTTTTCTTTCAAAAACAAAGAATAATTTACATTTTATGGAAAAAATTCAGATTCATTTGGGTTTCAATTTTTTACAAACCGTTTAACCATTAGGTTCTAATGGTGGGCTGGCATTAATTTATTCAGATTTATTCGATGTTAAAGTAAATCAAAAGGACAAAAATATGATCGATATATCTGTTGTTCACAAAGGGAAAAAATGGATATTACTTTCTTTTATGGGGAACCAATTCAACATAAACGAGCATATGTTTGGGAAAGGTAAACCAGAATATGTATTATCAGAGATTCACCATGGTTAATCATTGGTGATTTCAATGAATTACCGGGTAACCACGAAAAACAAGGGGGCCCATTATGCCATGTTAACTTCTTAGTGGATTTAAATCAAATGATCCTTGATTGTGGCCATATTGAATTCCCAAAAATATGTAATATTTGGTCATGGAGAGGAGTGAGAAAATCTGGGATTACTAGATGTATTTTAGATAAAGTGTTTGGGAATGCTGAATGGCATGAATTATTTCCGGAATCGGAAGTTGAATGTCTTGATATGTTCGGTTCAGATCATCGACCCATATTGGGAAGATTCGCTGATCAAGTTTTTAGACCACATTAACAATTTATCTTCGACAAAAGATGGATTGGGAAAGCGGGGTTTAAGAAAATTATTGAGAAAAGTTGGAATAGTCTGCCTTATAGAAGTAAATAACTTTTACGGGTAAAATTAGATCATTTCGTCGGTAAATCTCTCATTGGAAGAGCTCTCATATCAGACCCGGTCATAAGAAAATTTTAGAATTACAAAAGCTTGTGGAAGATCTCAAAAATAGTAGCACAAATGATAGAAATGAAATCTCCCAAACAAATCGTAATCTTAAGTTAGCATACATAGAAGAGGAGACCTACTGGAAACAGAAAAATCGAAATAAATGGTTAAACGAGGGGGATGCAAATACTAAGTTTTTTCATGCTAAAACTAAACAACGACGAGCACGTAACCGAATAGTGGGTCTTGAGACAATTAATGGTCATTGGGTAACAAAAGAGGAAGACATTCTTGCAGAAGGATCGAGATACTTTTCGACTCTTTTCACAAGTAATGGTAATACAACAATAAAGATACATGATCTAGAGCCAAAAATAACAGACTGTTATAATCTAATTTTGATGCAAAAGAGCCATTGAATTGGAAGTCAAAAATGCCCTTTTTATGATGGACCCTAGAAAGACTCCAGGACTGGACGGTATGACTGCGTTGTTGTTCCAGCATTCTAGGGACATTATTAAAGAGGATATGATCAAACTAGTTAATGATTTTCTTAGTCGAGGTTCATTTGAACAAAACTTGAATCGGACAAATATTTGTCTTATACTAAAGGTTTCTCGGCCATCGAAGATGACTAAGTTTTGCCCGATTAGTTTGTGTAATGTGGGTTATAAAATTATTTTAAAAGTACTATGTTTAAGACTCAAAAAAGTCTTACCAAAACTGGTCTCGGAAACATAGACCGCTTTTGTGGCTGGGAGATTGATTTCAGATAATATATTAATTGCTCAGAAAATGTTTCATGCCCTTAAAACGAATAAGGCGATGCGAAGCAGATTCATGGCAATTAAAACAGATATGAGTAAAGTGTACGATAGAGTGGAATAACTTTTTATTGAGTCACTCTTCCGTAAACTTGGCTTCTGTGAATCTTGGATAAAGTGTGCTATGTATTGCATTACTAGTGTAGAATATTCTATAATTATTAACGAGAATCCCAGAAGGCACATAATCCCACATCAAGGTCTTCAACAGGGAGACCTGCTCTCTTCCTATATTTTTATCTTATGTACAGAAGTCCTCATAGCCAAATTGGTCAGAGCAGAGAGTAGGAGACTAATCTTAGGCATTTTAATAGCGAGAAGTAGTCATAATGTACCCCATCTACTTTTTGCGGTTGATAGTTTATTTTTTTGTAAAGCATCTAAGGAAGAGACTTTACAAATTCTAAAGATACTTAAGGATTACGAGGAAGTGTCTGGTCAACAAATTAATTTTGATAAATCTTCGATCCAATTTGGGCAGATGGTTATTGATAATTAGAGAACGGAAATCATAATATCCTAGGGATTTCCCAAGTGGGCGGTATGGGATCTTACTTGGGGCTCCCGGAAAATTTGGGAGGGGCGAAAACAAAAGTTTTTGCCTTTGTATGTGAGAAGCTCCAAGAGCGTATAAACAGTTGGTCTTCTAAATTTTTATCTAGAGCAGGTAAAGAAGTTTTGATTAAATTTGTTCTCATGGCTCTTCCAACCTATGTTATGTCATGTTATCGATTACCCAAATCACTGGTGGTTAAATTGAATTCAGCAATCGTAAACTTTTGGTGGTCCAGTACAGAAACTTCTAAAGGTGTACATTGGAAAAAATGGAAACAACTTTGTAAGCCAAGATCTGAAGGCGGACTAGGCTTTCGTGCTATAGAGGAATTCAACTCAGCTCTCTTGGGTAAACAGCTATGGAGGCTACTAGATTTCCCTGGCTCCTTGTTTGCAAAGGTCATGAAAGGGAGATATTACAAAGATATTGATCCATTAACAGCCAAAATGCTAGCTAACCCCTCATATGGGTGGTGAAGTATAACATCAAGCAGATCTTTGGTTGCTAAGGGTATGATAAAGAAAATTGGAAATGGCAATTCAATTAAGGTTTGGATGGATCCCTGGATTCCAGACTTGGTACCCAGACCTGCAAATTGCATAGACTTTAATCTATTTCCTGATCTTACAGTTGATCAATTCATTGACCATAGATCTGGTAAATGGAAGAAGATTTTGGTGAGACATTACTTTACTCCATCAGATGTCCAGCTGATTATGGGAATACCATTACCGTTTCAAGACCTAATTATTGGGGTTGGCATTATACTAAGACGGGACAATACTCGGTTAAATCTGGATACCAAACTGAAGAAGGGGCATCTCTTATTGGGTTTGGACAATATGGGCCAAACTTTTACGCCTTACATAATAAAATTTGGAAAACTTTTAGTCCAAATAAAATAAAACATTTTATGTGGTAAGCTCTATCAGGATGCATTGCCGTTAAATATAATCTAAACCAGCACGGTATTAAATGTGATATCCGCTGTTCTCAATGTGGTGCAGAAGAGAAAACGATAAATCATGTCCTCTTTGAATGTCCTCCAGCTATTTAATCTTGGGCACTTTCAATTATTCCATCGACGGTAGATGTATTTCCTGGGGTGTCAATTTGGTATAACCTGGATTACCTATTCTGGAGAATACAGGATGTAGAGGAATTTCAGATATTTCCATGGATTATATGGCATATTTGGAAAGCAAGAAATGAGAATTGTTTTTCAATTAATTTGGCGGACCTGCGTAAAATAATTTTACAAGCGGAAGTTGATTTTAAGGAATGGTCCCTAGCTCGGAAAGAGTTACAGGATTTCAAACTCTCTTTAATAGTCAAAAGCACCTTCTCAAAGGCTCCATGGGTTTTCCCATCCGCAATTAATCTGAGTTTCACAGGATACAAATGTTTTGTGGACACTTCCTGGAAGAATACAGATTTTTTTACTGGTTTAGGGTGGTTCTGTTTTCCAGATTTAGTGGAAGGAATTCTTATGGGGGCAAGGAGAGTCCATCGAAGTCTGTCGGCTCTTCATTCTGAAGTCGAAACTGTTCTTTGGGCTGTGGAGTCTTTGCTCATGCAGGACATTCGAGAAGTGGAGGTCTGGACGGATAGTGAGACGGAAGTAAAGATACTAAGGAACACGGAAGAATGGTCATCTTTCATTTCATAGCAGGAGGAGTTTTCGCGATTGTGTTCTTTATTTTCTTTCTTTACACTCTCTGTTATTTCAAGAAGTCTAAATCATAGAGCTGACTCTCTTGTTAGGAATGTTCATGGGACGGCTTATAATACCGGCTAATTCTATATCTTGTAATTCCATGTTTGACGTTGAAAAAAAAAACTAATCTATAATATATCTTACCTAATCTAGAATAGGTGTTCTAAGTATCTTGCTTTAATTTTGCTTGAAACTTGCTTTAATTTTGCTTAGATAAAAAACATTATTAGATGAAATGAAAGGCAGAATATTAGAATGAAGAAAGATAAAGAAAATGACATATCGTTTTTAGATCTCATCATTATTGTAGGGTTTTTGCTTGCAATAAACAAAATTCAAAGCAACAATGTCATATTTTTATTTCAGTGTTAGTCGTATAAGTTTTGGGAAAATTTTGAAGAAATAGATAAAATAACAAATTGTATTTAAAACTAATCCTTTACTAAAACCTGTTTTCAAAACTAAATATCTTATATAAAAAATTTCTAACTTAATATTAAACTGAAATTAAATATAAATTTATCCTTCCAGATTTTTAGATTACTATATTTTTTTGTTATATCTATACTTTTCTCTAACATTATAATTTCTCCACAATATATCTTAGATTTTTCATTGATTTGATATCAAATAAGAGAGAAGATAAAGAACCCACTCTATCACCCACCAAATGCTATAGATACAAATTAGAATTACGATCAACTCCTGTTGTACCGCTTGGGATTAATCAACTATTTTATAGCTAGATAACCGTGATTAAAATTTTTAACTGAAGCTGCAGAAAAATGATGAGGCTATATATCTTTATGCTATGATCCTAATATATTTTGAAGATTAAGTAAAACAAAAAGGTTTCGAGATATTGTAATATGTCAGTAAAGTCGTTGGTATTCCAAATGATAGAAAACCTGGTGGAACTTAATTTTGTAATAAAATCACATACACAAAAGAAAGTATGTATAACAAAATTACATTTTTCATGTAACTTGCTCTAAAGTTGCTTAGAAAGCATTTCTAAGTGAAATGAAAGGTAAAAGATTAGAAAGAAGACTTCTTTTTTTTGTCACTTAAAGAAGACTGATTAAGAAATGATATCCTAACCTCATTATTTTAGTGTTTTTGAACAAGCTAACACAATACGCCATATTTTATTTCATAGTTAGTAGTGTATACTATAATTATTTTATTTCATGGTTTTTTCTTGCAATAGAGAGATAAGCTAAACACACGGTCGTATTTCATTTCATGATTAATAGTAAAAGTTTTTTGGTGGACTTCACAACATCATCATTTTATGCAAATGATTCGTTCCATGGTTGATATTACATAGTTTTCTATTCTTTCCATATTTTCGATTAAGATATCATGGAGAATTCAAGCTTAAACGCATAAAATAATTATGTTATAGTGGTAGTACAAACATATATAGTATATTAGTTTTTGGATTATTGTTTATAAATAAATACGGAAAGAATAGTCATTGGAAAACAAATACATAATGTATGAGTTACTTAGGAAAAACCAAACACATTCAAATCTCATTGTTTTAGGGATTTTGCTTGCAATGGAGAGAAAAAAAAAAGCAGAACCTGTTTTTAAATGAAAGAATATTAGAACGAAGACTGAAAAATAACTTCTCACGAAGCTTTCGGTTTTGTCATTGTAGACATAAAAGAATTTCTACTTGGTTTATGATTTTAGCCTAACAAAAGCATTGAAAATATCTAAACCACAATAGGAATCAAGAACAGCTCACTTGGGAACAACGTTTCAAGATCATCAAAGACATAGTCACAGCTCCACTTCACGTGCATCAGAATGGGTATAAGTCATCATTTATATATCAAACCAGCTGATGTTCTATTAAATCATGAATGAAGGTAAGATGCAAGATGCAATTGAACGTCATAATCTATTTATGGATTTGTTGAGATGATGATGGAATATCTGTTCAATGATGGATCATTAGAATATTCCCATGAAGTGAGAAATTGGTTTACCAACTTAGCTCATTGAAGCCAACTAGCCAAGTACCATTCGAATAATCAGAGCTCGATCCGCCTATATCACTTGAGATGAGAGAAACTCAAAGTTAAAAGTGTTATTGTTTGCTTCTACAGTAAATTAAGGTTCCTGTTAAGAAATAAATTGCAAAGAAACATGTAATTAACTAATGTCTTATATTAAGTTTCTTGCACAAAATGCCAAACCACTGCCACTTGCACAAAGAGGCATAACAAAATCACATATTTTGCATGTAATTTGCTTTAATTTTGCATAAAATTTTCTTTAATTTTGCTTAGGATTTTTTTTTAAAATGAAACGAAATGTAGAAAATAGAATATTAGATTGGAGACAAATAAAGAAAATATATATATATATGTGTGTGTGTATATATATATTTTTTCAAATCTCATTCTTTTAGGGGGTTTGCTTCTAATTGAGAAAAAAAAACGAAGCAACACATTTTTATATGAAATGAAAGGTAAAATACTAGAGTGAAGACAGCTACTAAAGAAACTGAGATTTCATTTTCAAGTCTTATTCTCTTAGGATTTTTGCTTCACTAGAGAAAAATCAAAGCAACAAAAATCATATTATTATGTCATGGTTAGTGGTATAAGGTTTTCTGTTGGACTTTGTAACATCCCTATTTTATGGAAATTATTTTATTCCATGGCTCGTATTACTTAGTTTCTTCTTTCTTTCATTATTTAATTAACCTACCATGCAGGAGTTCAGAAACAAAATTATATATTAGATTGGTAATACAAACACATAATATGATAAACAAAAATAACTTTCGAATAATTTTTATGGAAACTAAAATAATAGCCATTGAAATACAAACAAATAACTATATAGTATAATGTGCATTAGAAAATGTATGAGATACTCAAGAAAAAAAAACCTTAATTAAAAACTTAAGAAAATGTATGAGATACTTAAGAAAAAAACCTTAATTAATGAATTATTGTTTGACATAGTTATGGTACGGAAAATGACATAAATATCTTTTTTCCATATGAGTTTTGCATCACAAAATTTAACTTTTCTTGATAGGATTGAATCATTCTTTTAGGGTTTTTGCTAGTAAGAGGCCTACAAAAAAAAACAAGACAAAATAAATAGTGAGAAAAATGCTAAAACTTGAGAACAACAAATTTTTTGAAGCCGACAACATATATAGAAGTGAGATGCTACAGAGATCTAAGAAGCTTTAACCGATCAATCAGAACTCAGACACTTCATAGTTCCTCCCTCAAAAAGTTTCTGCTTACCATGGACGTTGCGATCCGGTTCACACACGAACAAAGAATTTAAAGACAATTATTAAACCAACGTATTAATTGAATGAGACCAAGATGAAGTAGAAGGCAAGTGTGAGATTGAGAAATGAAGATGGTTTCGACGGTAGATAGTAAGTTGATGATTTGTCTTAGAGCATTTGCATTGCAAGGTTTTCACAAGAGTTTCTCATCAAAAAAATAATAATAAAATATAAAATAATATTATTTTAATATGAGAATCTCTCAAAAATTTTCAAACTCTCATCTAAAGTTTCTCAATTGAGAAACTTTCTTATTTTTATTGAGAAACTCTCTTAATAAAAAAGTATTATTTGTCAGGATAAGATGAATGAGGTGTTAAGTATCCCTCCCTTCAGTCCCAAAACTCGGGTTCGATTCCAAGAACGCTTCAGTGAGAGCAAAATAGCCTGGACCCCATAAGGTAGGACCCGTGCCAAAAAAAAATTATTTAATATTTTATTATTATATTTTTATTGAGAAACTTTTGTGAAAACCCTTTGATGCAGATGCTCTTAAGTTTTCTTTTATTTTTCTGCTGATGTGTTTGAATAACAAGATTTCATTGGTTGTTTGATAGAATGATGTGTCATAATAAGGTGTCTTTACCACAGGAGAAACACAAACCCTCTTATTAGAAGATGAATCCTTCTCGGATCTCCAAGAGACAAAAGCAAGATTATTTCTTGTTCAAGAATTCACACGAACTCTCATCTAAGGCAAATTAGAAATATTAATTGGCTGATTGAAACCCTTCCAAATGACTCTTTCTGTGATTTCAGACAATATGAAGTTCACAATATCAAATATTTGTGAAGTAGTTTTTTTAAGTCGTGAAATCGTAAAACCTCTATAAATTAATAATGTTAGGACTTTGAAAAATACGTCTGTTTGAAGTAGATCTTTTAAGTCGTGAAATCATAAAACTTCTCATAATGAAATTTCTTTTGGTCTCCTACACCAGAAGTGTTGATCAATCTCCCAATCGGTTGCGCACAATTCTTCATTCCCCAATCTAACAAGTTACATGGTATATGATGTATGAATGACCTTAGAATATGTAACATGACATAACTTATACCATTCGAACAAAACAGTAAACAACTAAGCCAATTCTTGTACCTGATTCTTATTATATCTTCACTTCGTTTTACAGATAGAACATAACCAAATTATTTTTGTCTTATAAACTAAGTCATGTTGATTTAATAATCTTATCTCTCTGCAGTATTATTTACAACTTGGTAAAAGACAATATAAATAATTATATCATATAATTGATATATTTTATTTTTTTAGCTTTTGAATAAGATACCAAAGAAGAGAGAAACAGAAACAAAATAGAAAAATGAAGAAATTTTTTTGAAATTATTATATTGTATAATTTATTTCCTTTTCATAGCAATAGAAACAAAAGAATTTATATAGGGAGTCAACCATACATTTTTTTGGGTAACAACTCGAAATCTTCAAATTCATTGTCATTTGTGAAAGTGCAATGTATTTTGTTTATTTGACCTGTACAAACGTGAATTTGATTGCTTTCATTAGTTTACTCTTTAGATTAGATTGAACTGAACTATTTTTGATGTATCTATTTATCTTTTCGCCGAGTTTTTTTTAGGATGATTTGGATGACTTGGTATTAGGGGTTCGATTCCTTCCCATTGCATATAGTAGATTAAAAAACTCGAATTTTGGGAATGAACTATGAATCAAATCTTATCGATTTATTGTCAACAAAAAGAAATTATCTTTTAAAATTAATGTTCATCTCTCAATCTTCTAGGAAAAAAACTTTGAATGTAACTTAAGTGTTAAATGTGTATTATTTGAAATGTATAGAAATACAGTTTTGTACTAGATTATTGTAAATATTAATTATTATTACTTTTTAAGTGATTTTTATCTCAAGCTGTTTGATGTAGTTTATTGACCTTGCGTTCTCGACGGATTTCATATCATAACATCCTAGTCCAAATGAAATTTTCCCATCCAGAATCCGTCGAGATAGCCTTGTCCAGACGTATTCTTTTCTCTGAAAATTTGTATTTTCTTGTAATTAGCTGAAAACAGTGGTCTACAATTTTCTTCTTAACTTTACATTGATGAAATGAATAAAAGACGACTATATATCCATTAATAATTTTGAACATTTATACGACCAAAATTATGAATATTAATATAGAATAGATATATATTTGCCTAAGGCTAAATATGTGTAAACATGTCAGAATTTACCTTGTTCTATGAGAGCTTGAAGCACGGTGAGATAAAGAACAAAGAGTCACGTTTGAGTTATTAGACACAATCAATGACGTGCAAAGAAATCTCTTTTAAATCGTGATATTAGCATGATTAAAACTAATAAATCGTTATATTACATCGTGATATTTGCTACTCCCACTTCTTTTATTCTTCAGTTTAATAAAGCTAAAAAAAAAAACCTAATACTTTGTAAATCAATATGCATGATTAAAAATAATAAATTTTGCCATTTTTGAATTGGCATAATGTCGATGAAAATCCGACGGCGAAGTTTATTTTTGTTAAGCCCTACTTCATTTGATAAATTAAATCGAAATTACAAGATCACTAAAGCATGAGCGATATATCGCCAATAAAATTCAAAAGTAAAATAAAACATAATTAAAATATAGAATCTTGATCAGAAAACCAAGAGAAATCTTCTCGAAAAGTTGGGGTCCTCAATTTCAACCTCGACAAATCCATTTGGATCTTCATGTAATCCTTTGAAGATAGTCGTTTTAATGCTATTGAAAGCACATGAACTAACCAAAGTTTATGCCTCAGAATTTGAGGTCTTTTGGTTCTTCAAAAGGTCATGAAATGAGCCAATTCGTGAAATCGTCTTAGCCACAAGAAGATCAATCTCATCCTGTTGATGCACCTCAAACCAAACGAAATCGAATTTCATTAGCTTCTTGTTAACATAATCATAAATCTTTTGCACAATGAAACCAGGATGCTCTTGACTGTTTGGGATTTGCTTATTCTCTGGCACAAAATGGACAATGCATTTGTGCATCATAGATTCAGCAAACACTTCATCGCGATGGAAACTGTAGAAGAGACCTCTTGGGTCGTTGGACTCCCACATTTCAACAGCCTTTATTTCAACCTCTTCGGGTCGATAAAACCATTGTACCTTAAGTTTCACGTATCCTTCTTTTCCTTGTACATAAATATCCTATCCAACAAAGCATTTAGATTCATTATGATGATAGGGTTATAAGGGACTAACATCTCGCATCGGAAGTTGAAAGGGATCCTATCTAATATATATAAGATATGAGTCTCTCCACTCATTGCTAATTGATTTTGAGTTGGAAACTCATAATCTAATAGGATATCAGAGTCCACGATCAACGTTGTCCAACCCAATCCGACCCAAAGTTGGTCCAATTATCGACAAGCTAAATCCAAAATTGATGTCGTCGATCTATCCCCGAACATTCGAGATTAATGGCCAAAGAGCCATCATCCCAAGAGGGCGTATTAAGGAATAACATCTCATACCGGAAGTTGGAAGTGATTCTCTCTAATATATATAATATATGAGCCTTTCCACTCATTGCCAAGTGCTTTTGAGTTGGAAGCTCATAATGATATTTAAAGTTTTGATTATCATCTATCATCTAACCTTTATTATCCCAACATAAGGCTTTTCATTTGGTTCCTCTGGATTGAATATCACTGTATCTTCCTATGGAAAATGACAAAAGAACAGCAATTAACATTTTATTTAACCATTATTAACTACATACAATAACAAAGTTTAAGAAAACTCACAAGTTCATATTGTGTGTCGTGAAAAGTGAAGCTCTCGTAACGAAGTTTCTTATGTTCTCCTTCACCAGTAGAGTTAATGAATTTGCCAATTGGCTTTGCAAAATCCTCAGGTCTCAACTCTAACTTTTCTTTCTTTTTCACTGCCATTTTCTCACTCTCCTTGTTTCTCTGCGTCATCTCTGTTTCAATGCTGCTTAACTTCGAATACGATAACCATTGATGTGTTAGGTACATAATCATAGACCCAAAAAACATAAAAGAATTACTTAAACTTTTTGATTAAAAGAGTCAAATCTGTACCTGATTCTTATCTCAACAGGCTTGGATTAGGGTTTTAATTAATATACCTTCACCTCTTTCATTATCTGATTTGATACTCATGTCTTCCTAGTATTTTTATACCAGATTATGCACAAAAGTTCATATAACTTGAGATGGTATTAAAAATTTCTATATTCAATGTATGTGTTACATTTTCTTCCCTTTTAGTTTAAATACTTAAAACAAGAAAGATATGGAGCTAAAAAAGGAAAATAAAGGATTTTTTTTCAAATTAATTTATTCTGTTCATATAAAATATTTATTATTTCCTTTCATTTGCAATAATAGCAGAAAAGTTGTGAAATATCTATTATTTCCTTTAATTGGAATGAAAGAAAAAAAAATTATATAGAGAATCAATCAATCATATTTTTATTGGGAAAAATGTCATTTTAACATTGTAAGTTGGGAAAATCGCTGATTAAACA
>OVBA01006525.1:0-16768 GCA_900406435.1 Lepidium aucheri
GTCCGATCCGACCAAGCTGTCCGATCCGACCGTTTCTGTCCGATCCGACCAGTCTGTCCAATCCGACCAGACTTGTCCGATCCGACCAGACTGTCCGATCCGACCAGACTTGTCCNTTCTGTCCGATCCGACCAGATTGGTCCGAAAATCATTTTTGACCCAAAAACTCTTCCTTAGCTCGTTTTTCATGGTTTTTCATGCTGTTTCTCATTTCTTGGGTTTCCAATGCCCATTCTCAACTCATCTAAACCAAATGTCCAAGTTTGACTCGTCCCTTTACACCATATTCACATCCACACTTCGTGCTTTACGGATTTACTAAGTATAAGTATTACATTTACTCTTTTGAACCCTAATTTCCTGGGTATTATGAAATAGAGAGATCTAAGAAATCGAGTAATGGATTACCATCTTAATGGTAATATGCATCTGAACATATTAGATTTAGATATTTCTAAGGCCTTATTGCTCGCACAATATAACACAAATCATTATCTAAAGGATATGAATCTTAAATCCTCAGTCCAGAGGAATCATAAGCGTTTAAATATCTGCAATGTGACCATGAGAACCATATTGCTAGAACATTATATCGATTTGAAGTTAAAATCACGATATAGAATCAATGGATGCTGCCAGATTAGTTCATCAAGTCTGTTGTTATTTTGGCTCCACAGCTTAAGCAATGTAGACTCAGATGCTCAATTTAAGTCAAAGAATATCGTTCAAAGACTTAGTATGTTAATGTTATCATGGTCGTTTTTCGATCTGCCAAAACAAGATTATAAGATCACCATGCTAAGACTTCTGTTTATGTTGAGTTGGAATAATTCTCAGAATGACAAATTTATTTACACGGGGATCTACTTTCCATTAATGTTGACCGGTCTAGGGGATGTGATAATGTTCAAACAGTGCTCATATATTAATAGATTGCTAATTGTAAATGCAGAATCGGGAGAGGCGATTTGGATGTTAACCAAGGATACACAAAGGAGTGATCCTTTATGCAGAAAGATAACATCTATATCTCTCTCTCTATCAATTATCTCTGCATTCTTCCAATTAGTATCGATAATTTTTAGATATGCTGAGCTGAATGCTATTCTATGCTCTCAGATTCTAATAGTCTTGCTGTCGCAACTGACACTTTATGTTTTCTTATTATCTATTACTAATCATTACCAGAAGTCATTTAGAGTCAATTCATTGTTTATTACTATATATGCTTCTTCAATTTATGATTCTCGAAGATTTTTAATTCTTTCAATCAATATAATTGATCACGCATATAATCAGATCATGGATTGGATGCTATCTCTAGGGGATATTGTCTTCTTATGTCATGATGTGAAATTGATTCGATTGCTGATTCCCTTTATTCTTGTTATAAAACAGTCAGCGTTGATGCTATTGCATCATTATCCTATTCAACTCCCTTTCTCATTCTCTCCTTTTTGTTTGTCAAAGGCGCAACCAAATTTCACCATGTCTCAGCTCAACTTAGCTAAGAAGGCTTTGGAAGCTCGCTCACCTCCAAAAGATTCCGATCATCGACAACTCTGCCTTGCTTGCTAGATGTTCCAAACTTTTCCTGGGAAGATGTCTGAATACACAATGTCAAGATGTCGATACCTTCATATATAGGATGCCAAGGTTTTGGTGAATGGAAGGAAGAACTAAAGGACTCAACCTCGGGAATGGAAGATTTCAATTCGAGTTTAAGACGGAGCAGGATCTGAAGAAAATTTTGCGCCTTCATGCAAGCCGCTTTGATGGGTGGATGATTACGTATGGTCCATGGAAGGCCTACACAGATGTCAATTACCCTCACAGTATCTCATTCTGGGTCAAGATAACAGGAATCCTGTTTGAGTACAGCACAGATGAGATTTACCGTCTGGTGGGTGGTTCTTTGGGTCGAGTAATTGATGTAGAAGTGGACAGAAGGAAGATCTTAATCAAGATCCCTTGTTCAAAACCATTGGTGTTCTCATCCTCTCTTGAATTTGTGGAGGGACAAGAGTCACAACTGATATCAAAATCTGGAGGGTTACTGTAAACTCTGCTACCATCTAACTCATGATTCGGATAATTCCTGCAAGCTGAAGAAGGAATCCAATGAAACTCGTAAGGATAAGGATCCAAATAAGGTTTCATCTGGGAGAAATATGAGCTATAAAGGAGTTGTTATCCATGGGACTTCCAAAAATGAAGACAAGAAAAATGTTAACGATGAGGGAACAATGAACATGGTGGATAAGAGACACAAAGACAAAAAATCTCAAGTCACAACAAATCACCACAAAACAACGAAGATATCCCGCTCGAAGAAGGGACTTTCTAATTTTGATAAGGATATAACTCCTCAAAAGGAAATGGGAGAATGTTCTTATCACAAGTTTTCTATAGAACCATTAGACAAGGCCTCGTCATTGTCTTCTAAAAAGGCACGACGTCCACTTTTTCAGCAAGAGAACATGGGTGTTGATCAAACTGATGTAGAAAGGTCAAGTGAAAATGAAAATGAGGTTGATGCAAAAATATAGGACGATTTAATGTTGCAATCTGCCAAGGTTTTGCAGGTGAGTGAGGTTTTGGATGAGGCAAACTTATCACTTCATGCTGATCCAGATCTGGTAATGAACTCAATGGAGGAGGATGACACATTGTCTGATCACTGCAATAACTCAGCAAAATTATTGACTGAAGAAGAACAAGTGCAATGGGCAATCGAATGTACAAACGTGGAGCAATTCTTTTCAGAATTAAAGCGTAGAGAAGCTGAAGTCACTGCTCACTAGAGTGCAAAACCACCATTACCGCGTCTGTCAACACCAAGTGGTGTCAATGCATCTCGAAAGATGAAGAATATAATAGCGATGTCCCCACAGCCAAAAATCACCAAGGCAAAACATGGGAGGAAGAAGGAGCTTGGCGAAGGCTCCACTAAAGTTTAATTTTTATGATCAAGTCTTTATGTTGGAATTGCCAGGGTGTTGGCAATCGGATTACAATAAACTATCTTAGAACTATTTGGAAGATTCATAAACCGGATTTCTTGTTTTTATCCGAAACTAAGAATAATAATTTTTTTATGGAAAAATTTCTTCCTCATTCGGGTTATAATATGATGATTACGGTCGAACCAAATGGACGAAGTGGGGGTTTGGCCCTTTTTTATACAAATGATTTTAATGTGACGATGAATTATAAAGACAAAAATATGATTGATATATCCTTTAATTCTAAGGGGCATTTAATCTATATTACATTTCTCTATGGCAAACCAAACCAAAGTAGAAGAGATCATGTCTGGGAAAGACTTACGAGAATGGGAATTACTCGAAATGAACCATGGTTAGTCATTGGCGACTTTAATGAGCTTTCCGCAAATCATGAGGAATTAGGAGGAGTTCTAAGACATATAAATTCCTTCCAAGCCTTTAATTTAATGATCCAAAATTGTGGCTTAGTGGATTTCCCAAAAGTGGGGAATCCTTGGTCATGGAGAGGTGTTCAGAATACTCTGTTGTTCGATGTATGTTGGAGAAAGGTTTTAGAAATGAAGAATGGTATGATTTATTCCCGATTTCTAAGATTGAATATCTAGATATGATAGGCTCGGATCATCGACCTATTGTTGGAAGATTTAATGATAAGCGCTACAAAACTAAACGACAATTCATGTTTGATAAAAGATGGATTGGAAGAGAAGGGTTCTCGGAGACAATTGAAAGAAGCTGGAAAGGCTTCCCTTGTCAACGACTAATCTCTTTCACCAGAAAAATAAAAAATTGTAGACGAGATATCTCTTATTGGCGGAGTAAAAATGTCCCATCAGGAAAAAAGCAAATCCAAGATTTGGTTAAGCTTATTGAGGATTTACAAAACGATACTTCAGTAAACACTGAAGAAATCTCAGAGGCGAAAAGTAAGTTGAAAAAGGCCTATGTTGATGAAGAAAAATATTGGAAACAGAAAAGCCGTAATAAATGGCTTCAAGAGGGAGATGAGAACACAAGATATTTTCATGCCCAAACCAAACAAAGGAGGGCAAGAAACCGTATAGTTGGACTTATGGATACTTGTGATAATTGGGTAAATAGGGAAGAAGTTATAAGCAGGGAAGCCTGTCGTTATTTCAAAGAACTATTTACCACGAATGGTAGACCATGTATTTCGGAGGATATAATGAAATTGAACCGAAAATAACTGAGATGGAAAATAAAATGCTTCTTGGCAAGGCATCTGAAGAAGAGATTAAAAAAACTCTTTTTCTCATGGACCCAGGAAAAACACCTAGTCCAGATGGTATGACGGCTCTTTTTTCCAAAAATCATGGGACATCATTAAAGATGATATCATTCAACTAGTTAATGATTTCCTGATTTCTGGAACCTTTGACAAAGAGTTAAATAATACAAATATTTGCTTAATTCAAAAATTTTGCGACCAACAAAAATGACGGAATTTTGCCCAATTAGTCTATGTAATATAGGTTATAAGATAATATCAAAATTCTTATGCCTACGGCTTAAGAAAATTCTTCCCAAACTTATTTCTGAATCTCAATCAGCCTTTGTGGCTGGACGACTTATTTCAGATAATATTTTAATAGCTCAAGAAATATTCCATGCTCTTCGAACAAATAAAACAGTGAAAGGGAAATTCATGGCTATAAAGATTGATATGAGCAAAGCCTATGATAGGGTAGAATGAAATTTTGTTCAGTGTTTATTAAGGAAACTCGGTTTTCATGAGCAATGGATAAAATGTATTATGTGTTGTATCACTACTGTACAGTATTCAGTTATGATAAATGGTGTCCTTCAAGGGAAAATAATCTCTAATCGGAGACTACGACAGGGAGATCCTTTATCACCCTATATTTTTATTTTATGTACTGAGGTCCTTGTCTCAAAGCTTCGTAAGGCTGAACAAGATAAAATGATATCGGGAATCTGCATAGCAAGGGCAAGTCCCACGATCTCACACCTGCTTTTTGCAGATGATAGTCTCTTTTTTTGTAAAGTCACAAAAGAAGAAGCATCTCATATTCTGAAATTTTTAAAAGACTATGAGTTGGTTTCTGGACAACAAATTAACTTCCAGAAATCATCGATTCAGTTTGGCCATTCATATCCTGAGGATGAGAAAAAAATAATCATCAATGCCTAGGGATTCATTAGACAGGGGGAATGGGATCCTATTTAGGGCTTCTAGAAAATATTGGTGGGGCTAAAACAAAAGTTTTTGCCTTTGTAAAGGAAAAACGAAATGAAAGGCTTAATAGTTGGTCATCAATTTTTTTATCAAAAGGTGGTAAGGAGGTGCTAATTAAGTCAGTCCTCACGGCTTTACCGACTTATGTCATGTCATGTTATAGATTACCAAAGACCATAATAACAAAGTTAAATTCGGCCATTGCAAACTTTTGGTGGTCGAATTCGGAAAATTCTAAGGGAATTCACTGGAAGAAGTGGAAGAACCTTTGCAAACCCAAGATGGAAGGAGGTTTGGGTTTTCAAGTTTTGGAAGAATTTAATTCTGCGTTACGAGCTAAACAACTATGGCGTCTAATACACTATCCAGAGTCACTTTTTGCAAAGGTGATGAAAGGAAGATATTATAAAGAACAATGTCCAGTTACATCAAAACTTAATTCTAATCCTTCTTATGGATAAAGAAGTATCACCTCCAGCCGTTCTTTGGTTAGTATAGGTATTATTAGAAAAATTGGAGATGGAAAAACAACAAAGGTTTGGTCGGATCCATGGATACCAGATATCTACCCAAGAGCGTCGATTGGAATTAATCCAAATATCTTTCTGGATCTCACAGTCGATCAATTTATTGACCCTCACACTAGAACGTGGAGGGAAGTTATACTACACCAATATTTTATTCCTTCTGATGTAAATCTTATTATGGGGATTGCTTTTTTTCATCGAATGAGGCCAGACTTTTGGGGATGCCATTTTACAAAAACAGATAGATACACAGTATAATCTGGGTATCATACAGAGGAAAAGAACTCCCTCCTTGATGTGGGAAATTTTGGACCTAAACTTTCAGGCACTACAAGCAAAGATATGAAAATATGATTGCCCTAACAAAATAAAACATTTTATGTGGCAAGCATTATCGGGATGCTCTGCTGTTAAACATAACCTTATTTCACGAGGAATAAATTGTGATCCGAGATGTAATAGATTTGATGCTGAGAAAGAAATAATCAATCATGTCTTATTTGAATGTCCGACAGCAATTCAAACCTGGGCACTTTCAAGTATTCCCTTGGCTATCAATGTTTTCCCGGGAAATTCTATATGATACAATTTTGATTATCTTTTTTGGCGTATTCATGACCAATTAGATGTCGAAAGTTTTCCATGGTTATTATGGCATATCTGGAAGTCAAGGAATGATAATTGTTTCTCATAAAATAGAGATCCTAGAGAGATAATTATCCAGGCGACTGAGGATATGTCGGAACGGAAAAACGCAAGATCTACAGTCGCAGTTAGACCCCAACCGAGTCCTTCGCTGTCCTTATTAAGACCTTTGTGGTCTTTTCCATCAGCTACCGACCAGAGTTTTACAGGTTTTAGGTGTTATGTTGATGCATCATGGAAGAGCTGGGATGTGGTTTCAGGAATTGGATGGATGTGCTTTCCAGATTCTATCGAAGGAGTATGCACGGGTGCTTGTGGGATTAGAAGGAGCCTCTCTGCCCTTCATTCAGAAGTTGAAGCTTTGCTTTGGGCAATTGATTCCCTTATAGCTTTCCAATTCTTAGAAGTGAGTTTTGCGACAGATTGTGCAGATGTGATAAAGATTTTTATGGATCAGGAAGAGTGGCCGGGGTTTCGTCCTTACCAAGAGGATTTTGCTAGGTTACAATCTCTATTCGGTCTTTTCTCATTGCACTTAATTCCGAGATCTTTAAATCATAAGGCTGATGCTCTCGCCCGTAATGTTACAGAGTATTCTAATGGTTTAATGTTGTAATCCTTTTATCTTCGTAATATCATAATTGGAGTTGACAAAAAAATTTTAATTTTGAAAGTCGGGAATTAGATGACCAACTTATAACTATATCAATACGAAGACTGATAGTTATATGTTTCTATTGATTCACTATGTCATCAATATGATATTCGCACGTGGGTTTCTTTTTATTCACAACACTTCTTACTTTTATCTTTTCTTCCCTTAATAAAATCATGATCTAGATTCTTATTCACAATTTATACCCGAATGAATGTGCAAAATAATATCTATAAAAAAATTTATTTAACATTTAAAAATAAATAATTTTCTACCAATACATTTAACACCTAAAAATATATAATTTCAACAAATAGATTTGATATTCATATTTCAAAATTTCTTTTGATGTAAAAGTTAAATGATGTTCAAATTGTAATTTCTTAAAATTATTTATTACATGAATATAAGCATTCAATCTAATTTTAGTTTTTTGTTTGATTTTTGATATTTGGTATATGAATAAACACATACAATCTTTTTTTTAAATGTAATAATGTGAATTTAAAATTTATGTAATTTGTTAGCAAATTAAAGTTGTGCCTTACTCAAATAGAACCAAATATATAATACTTCTAATTTTGTATATAAGTTAGAAAAAAGTAGTTTAATATAAAAGTTGTATGTTTACTTTCCTGATATATATTGAAATGTAGTTATGATGCTTATTAACAAATTTGGCTTTTATATTTAAAAATAGGTTTGATTATGTGTAGAATTTTTTTAATCTCATTGGTAGTTTGAATTAGTGATGATGGTGATGTGTATTATTGTTTTAATTTCATTGGTAGCTTAAATTAATGATGATACTGATGTGTCATCATCAGAAAGTTCCAAAACGCTATGTGTCGATCTTTAGAGAGACATAGTCTCTTTTTATATATATAATTAGAAATAAATTAGAGTTGAAGAATTTTTTGTGTGTTTTATAATAGTATTTCGAGTCTACAACATGATGTTTTTTTACACTATATAATTGACCAATTCGATGTATATATAGATAAAACTAATGTTTTTTTTTTTTGATAAAAATTTGTTATAAAACTAATGTTGCACAAGAGATGACATTCATGTTATCTTATCTGTTAAATATATTGTAACATATGTCTTCAGACAGTTGTTAAGACAGGACAAGAAATTGTCCACAGTTCCTCGTTGTTGTAGATAAATAGCCCTGTCTTTGTACATGTTTAGATGAGAAAATAACAAGACGATATTAACTTTTTATCGAAAATGTCGACTTCCCGACAGCTGCAAGAAACAATAGAGAACCCAACTCTAAAGCTCAAAATCATATCAGCCAGTGATATTACGTATATCGATCCCACGGAGAAGCTGGACGTGTACACCATCGTTTCAATCATTGGTGCAAATAATCAAACATATTTGAAGGGAGAATTCAAGATGAAAGATTTCAGGCAGATAAATTACTATTTTAGCCTATAAATAGAGCATTTCGAAAAGAATATATTTATACACCTATCTATATATATTAATAGAGTGTTAAAATGGTTTAATATGGATAAAAAAACTCCTCTCAGTACTCCATTGCTCATTAGATCTTTAAACATCGAGAGTGACCCTTTTCAACATGCTGACGATATACCGTATCTAAATGCGATGGGAGCACTTATGTATCTTGCAAATTTTACAAGACCTGATATATCATTTGCAGTTAACCTTTTGGCCAGGTTCATTTCGTCCCCTACGCGAAGACATTGCAATGTAATCAAGCATGTTTTCCGCTATGTCCAAGGGACTACTGATTTAAGGTTATTTTATTCTAAAAATTCAAATGACCAAATGATTGATTTTGCATATGCATGATATTTATCAAATCCACATAAAGGTCGATCACAAACATGATATGTGGTGACCATTGGAGGGACTGCTATATTATACGATCTCAAAAGCATACATTTGTAGCCACGTCTTCTAATCATGCTGAAATTATTACACTCCATAAAACAAATAGAAAATTTGTGTGGTGGAGATCAATAAGTCAACACATTCGGTCCATCAATGAAACTCAAGTCAATATGGAGCCAACCATATTGAATGAAGACAATGGTGCATATGTTGCACAGTCGAAAGAATGATATACCAAAAGTGATGAAACCAAGCACATTCATCGAAAGTTCTTCTCTTACACCCACAAGCTCGAGAAAAATAACGACACTAAAGTGATATATGTCCAGTCAACTAATAATGTTGCAGATCTTGGTGTTCACAAAGTTTTAATCTTATGAATCATACTGCAAGTGCACAACAATATGTAGTAGTACTTAGGGATCGAATCCATGAAGAACCAAACTTGCATTTTCAATCACTTAGTATGAAATTCAAGCTATACTAATAGAATAATCGAATGTAAATTAACAACTTAAACGGTTTGCAAAATAATAAAAAGCATCAGGTATTGGATATTCATCAGGAAATAAGAATCAATTAGGAAAAATATTCAGGAACAAATAGGCACCATTCTTGACTTGAACATAAAGGTTAGACAAATCCACTATCGTGGTATTTGCCACTCTATCAAACAACCTAGAGATCGTAACTATCGGTTGTTCCAGATTCTATATAGGCTTTAACAAGCAGGTTCAATTATCCACAATTAATCCTAACAATCAATTATCGCTGGTTATATTCAATTGCTGATCTATGCTAGTTCAGGGATTCTACAAGCTTTTGGAATATAAAACAACCTATGATTATAGATTAGGTGATCAAGCTAATCTAAGGATTACACACAAGTATAGATGGAGAACTCAATATATCAAATCATATTCAACCCCTAATCATTGATTCCTAAATCCCTAAAAACACTAAACCTGATTGGATAACTACTCATACATGATTAAATAAACAATAGAATGCATAATGATGAAAAACATGAAATTTGATTGTATAATAATAATAATAATAGGGTTCAGAAATCTTCTCAAAAGTGCGATGGAATTCTTCTCCCTGCTTACAAGATACTCTTTGAGTCGAAAATTATGTCTCTCTCCTTTTCTCAAATGATAAAACAACTACTTACATGATCCTAAAAACGTAGGTGCAAAACAGAAAAATTAGGTCTTAAACTCACAGACTCGAGGATCGATCAATCAAAGGGACTGATCGATCGATCGATCTGAGTTGATTGCTTGATCTCTCAATGTCTTGTTTGATAAAGGGGTCAAGGGTATCTCTTAATGTAGAGCCGATCGATCGATTCATGATGTGTAGGTTGATTATTGGGTCGAGCAATGCTTCCTGTGGGATGATGATCGATGGATCCAGGCAATATGGGTCGATCAATGGGTCGAGCGTAGCATCCAATGGTATAGTGATCAATCGACCAAATCTCTAATCTTGGCCAAAAACTCTAGAAACTGCTCCGAGTCATATTAAGTCATGTTCTGCGTGTATAATCTGAAATAAACCTGTTTCCATCCTGAAAAGACTCTAAAATACAGACAATGAATCTGAATACAGGCGAATTAGTGAGCTAGAAACCGATAAAAATCAGGTATATGAATTCCCCCAGACTTAGCTTCTTGCTTGTCCTCAAGCAAAGAAAGAACATACTAACAGAAAGATTCCACTCCCAAGAACTCATTTGTCATCAGAACATTGCATATCAATTCTGTAGTAAATCGTATAATACTTACCTGTGAGAATCGAGACCACCTTGTACTTCCCTCATACTTTGACAACTACCCAAGCTGAACTCCACAATCCAAGCAAGTAACCCGAATTCACTATATCAACTTCCCAAAGCTTCTAACTGCGGTCTCATCAAGGGAGTATCCATCAAAGGACACATGGATTCTTTTCCAGCCATAACCCAAACACAAAGACTATCTTCCTATGGTTTATTTCCTCTCATTTCATTCACTTTGTAGCCGATTTTCCCTACTTACCTAGGGTATCATTTTTTTTATCGGCTGCACAACCAATTTATCCCTACTTACCTAGGGTATCATTTTTTTTATTGGTTGGTTCTTTAGTAACTCAAAAAATATAACAAGAGTAGCTTCATTGGAGTTCCCCTCGGTAAACTAAAATGTTCAAGAAATTGGCACCATCATTGATGTGAATCTCAGGCTACCATATTTACATAAACACAAGCAGCGTCATTGGAGAACTTTTACCATTGGCTTACCACAATGCAAAACTTTGTCAACTAGTTACTTTAGATTAAGCACAAAACACTTTGAAATGATTAATAGAAGGAAACCATACTCACACAGATAAGTCTTTTAGGATTGAAAAGAAGATTCCGATCTGATGCATACCGATCCCCTTGACAAGAAGATTAAGTCAAATTAAGGGTGAAGCTGAGACAAGATCCATCGAAAACCGACATGGATATGGAAGGTACTGAAGTAGTGTCAAGCCTCTAGGTTTTCCAATAGTCAATCGATCCCTGACAAACAAATATTTGATGGTACTTAGTTGATGACTTGCAACAATCCTCAAAAATCATAGTTTTAGGCAAATCGGTTCTTAGACATCAAAAAGACAACAATGTAAACAGAAAATTCCTGAAATAAGAAAGCTAAAAAAACAAAAGAAAAAGGCGTTTGTCAAAGCAAGTGTCTTCCCCTAGACTTACTTCACAACCTAGTCTGTAAATAAACCTGAAGAAGGCATTACTTACGCATAAAAATAAAACAAACATAAAGATAAAACAAATTCGAAATGGAAAATAAAAAGATAATGGTGAGAAAGTGTCATAGGATGACTAGGGACTCTGAATCTCTTGGTCCCGTGGTGCACATCGATGGTGGGGTAGGCGGTGGTCAAGTGGCTGATCATCCTCATCATCTGATCCCTAATCAGACTAACGTCCAGAACGTTAGGTCTCGCAACCTCTGCTCGCCTGCTACTTTCAGGTTTGTCCTCATCAGGTGTGCTCATACAGAAAGCAACAGAGATCTTCCTCAAAGCATCCCATAAGCGTCTCCTCATTGAGTGCTTCCTCACCTTGTTCTCATAATGCCAACGCCTATACTCCTTGTTCATAAAGTCATCAGAGAAAGGAGGTACATCAAACTCCTCACTGTACTCTGGAATCAAGTGCTCAAGAGTCTGAGCAATGTTGGGATGTGGCGGTGGTGGCACTAAAGCTGCAGAAGATCTATGCCGAGTAGTCCGTCGCTGAACCTGCAACAGATCTGCCTCAACCTTGGTGATCTGTGGATGAGTCAAGTGAGGCTCGAACATGACATTCTGACGACATGTGAGAGAAGTAACCTTAGCTTAGGAGCTGGAAGCTTGCACCAACATGACTTCTAATCCAGAGCATAGTACATCCACTTCTCCTTCTCTGCAAGGTAGCGGAAGGTGGTCAAAACTTTGTCATCTATAAGCAAAATCATGTTGTTCTTTAGGTGACTATCAAGATCGAGATGATGAAACTAGAAGATGGGAGTAAGCAGACTCCATATAGTCTTGACTACTGGAGAGCTAGGCATCCCTCTAAAATGGCGCTCTATGAGCAGCTTGGTAAAAAAAAATCCCCTTTTGATGTCAAGCTGGTTGTACATGGGAGCTGGACTGTCGCCATACAAATCTGAAACAACAGGGGCGATGGCATGATGCAAGATCTCAAGCTCAGGCTTCATGACAGACGGGTTAATCTCCTTGCAAAGTACACTCGAACCCAGTAACTTAGCCACAATCTGAACCGCAGGGTGTCGAATGTGTGTGAGTTTAGAATCCTTGCCCTGAAAACCACCCTCAGCTAGAATGTGCCACAAAGCATCATTAGGTGTGTTGTCACTAGAAGGCAACCTGTTGTTTGCATCCTCTCTGAACCCATAAAGTATGCACAACTCTGAAACCGTAATGTGGTACAGTGCTCCTTTGTACAGATATGTGACATATGAGGAAAATAGCAGAGCATGTGGGTCGGCGGCAAAGTGGAGGTCGCAAGTAGCGAGAAATTCTCTCACTGGCTCAGGATACAACGGGTAAAGAGTACATCCAAGGGTACTTAACCCCAATCTCTCTAACATCCCTGTGATATCATCCAGGATACCCAACTTGTCTATAGTGGTTGGACAAAGAAACTTGGTCGGTACAAGCTTGTTCAGGATCATTTGATCATAGAAAATCTCATAGAATGGTTGCTAACCATTCTTAGCTGTACGCTTCTTGTAGGCGTTGTCCTGCCTCAACAAAGCTGTACTAGTCCTATTCCTCAAATTTTGTCTCAAAAAGCTCACCATCAGGCTTTGGCCATGGCGGAAGTGCCCTCATAGTTGCCTCAATCATACCCGCAACATGCTCTATACTGTGTCTAGAACTCTCTCCAGCTGTAAGGTTTGATGATCTCCTAACTTTCTACGATGGTACCTTAGGTTGCCTAGTTCTAGCCATGATCTACACATAACCAAAACAAGAAAAATCAATAAAATTAATTTTTCTTTCAAAGGGTTGAGAATTTCGAAACTGTGAAACCTAGGAAAGTATATTGTGAATCAGTGTCTAAAACAATCAATAACAACAACAATCATCCAGCAATGCATCATTGGTGTTCACAAATATTTAACCCTATGAATCCTACTGCAAGTGCACAGCAATGTAGTAGTAGTACTTAGGGATTGAACCGGCGAAGAACCAAGCTTGCGCTTTCAATCACTTAATCTGAAATTCAATCTATACTAATTGAATAATCGAATGTAAACTAACAACTTAAACGGTTTGCAAAATAATAAAAGCATCAGACATTGAGTATTCATCAGAAAGTAAGAATCAATTAGGGAAAATATTCATGAACAAATAGGCACCATTCTCGACTTGAACATAAAGGTTTGACAAATCCACTATCATGGTATTTGTCACTCTATCAAACAACCTAGAGATCCTAATTATCGTTGGTTCCAGATTCTAGATATGCTTTAATAAGCAAGTTCAATTATGCACAATTAATCATAACAATCAACTATCGCTAGTTCAATTAAATTGCTTATCTATGCTAGTTCAGGAATTCTACAAGCTTTTGGAATGTAAAACAACTTTTGATCATAGATTAGATGACCAAGCTAATCTAAGCATTACACACAAGCATAAATAGAGAATTCTATAGATCAAATCCTATTCAATCCCTAATCAATGATTCCTAAATCCCTAGAAACCCTAAACCTAATTGGGTAACTACTCATACATGATTAAACAAACAATAGAAAGCATAATGATGAAAAACATGAAATTCGATTGTATAATAATAATAATAGGGTTCAGAAATATTCTCAAAAGTGTCATGGAATTCTTCTCCCTTCTTACAAGATACTCTCTGATTCGAAAATTATGTCTCTCTCCTTTTCTAAAACAATAAGACAACTATTTATATGATCCTAAAAACGCAGGTGTAAAATAGGAAAATTAGGTCTTAAACTCGTAGGCTCGAGATCGTTCGATCAAGGGGGCTGATCGATCGATCTGAATTGATTGCTTGATCTCTCAATATCTTGTATGATCAACTGGTCGAGCGTATATCTCAATGTAGAGCCAATGGATCAATCCATGATGTGTAGGTCGATTACTGGGTCGAGCAATGCTTCCTATGGGAGATGATCGATCTATCCAGGCAATGTGGGTCGATCAATGGGTCGAGTGTAGCCTCCAATGGTATAGTGATCGATCGATCAAGGGGTTGATCGATCAATCTCCAATCTTGGCGGAAAACTCTAGAAGCTACCCTGATTTATCCTAAGTTATGCTTTGCGTGAATAATCTAAAATAAACCTGTTTTCATCTTGAAAAGACTCTAAAATAAAAACAATGAATCCGAAAACATGTTAATTAGTGAGCTAGAAGCCGATAAAAATAAGATATATCAGATCTCCTAACAAATTCATTACCCACCACTCCACTTAGAAAACATATCCATAATATTGGAATGCGACACCTACGAGATATAAATATGCGATCATCAACTTTCCCGGGAGAGCTTGCGTTATTGCACTCTTTTCCTCTTTCTATGCTTTTTTCAACTAAATTTTCTAATAAAAGTTTTTAACGAAGCAACATAAGACGATAAAAAACATAAAACATAAAGTTTGAAGAAGTAGTAACGATAGTGTCTAAGAAAGAGTGTTATACATTTAACGTTTGTCAAACCAAATCATCAAATGGTTTGAATAGTCATCATCAATGTGTCAAATTCATCATTGACTCTTCATTGATAATGCATGGTCATTTCTACAGATCGCTTAGTTTGATTATATATGTGGACTCCACCTTTATACTATATTTTAATGTTATCTAATAGTTAAAATTCATATATTCACTACGCTAATAAGAAAATTTTATGTGATATTTCTCTAGAATCATCTCTGTAAAATTCTAAGAATCTCATCGACCTATTCAAATTTTTATTCTGATTAAAATTATTATCATCTCGATTTTATAACACTTTTACATATATATCGTAAAATTTTTCTTGGTTTACTTTCATTGTCCTTTTTATATCTTACATATTTGGAGGTAATATTTCAATTTTTTTTCTTTAGTGAGATAAAACTATGTATTATTTTTGTAACCATTTTTAATAAACTAAACTCAACAATGTGCTTTTATTTATTTATTATATTTTTTGTTAAAATGTAAAAGAAACTCAAATTTATTTTTTTATTATAAAAAGAGAGAAAACTCTCGCTATATTATTAAGTAAGAAAATAGCACTCCAAAGCTTTTCTTATCAGACACCAAAATCAAAAAAAGCTTCAGGAACTAACCAAAATGTATGGAAGCCTAACGGTAAAGTAAAGACATAGTTGACTAAACCATTGGCAAAACGATTATCCTCTCTATACACGTATAAAAAACAGACTATCTAATCCATAGAAACGAAGTCATGACAAAATCTTATCCGAAGACAGGAGATGAGAATCCTTAATCTCTGTCGTGAGAAAATCAACCACAATCACAGAGTTCAACTCAAACTCCATGTGCTTAATATCCCTATTCCAAGAAATGTATAGCCAATAATAAACACCCCACAATTACGCCAAAGAAATTGAACAAATACAAAAATTCAGTGCAAGCCCCACACACCATTGACTATCACTATCATGTAAGATCCCTCCAACTGCAGCGCGACGATGTCAACAATGTTTTTGATCAAAACAAAAATTGGATTAAATTATATATACTAGGCATAAACTCGCGCGATGTGCGGGTTCTCTTTCTAACTTTCTCTCTTTCTAACTCTAACTTTATATCTCTCTAACTCTCTCTCTCTTTCTCTCTCTCTAACTCTAACTCTCTCTTACTTTTTCTATCTCTCTTTAACTTTTTCTATCTCTCTAACTCTCTCTCTCTAACTCTTTATAACTCTCTTTCTTTCTCTCTATATCTCTATCTCTCTAACTCTCCCTAACACTCTCTCTCTAACTCTCTTTCTCTCTCTCTAACTCTCTCTGCCTTTCTCTTACTCTCTCTCTGACTCTCTCTCTGACTCTCTCTCTAACCCTCTTTCTCTCTCTAACTTTTTCTCTGTCTCTCTAACTCTCTCTCCTTCTCTCTTTCTAACTCTCTCTCTAACCTCTTTCTCTCTCCCTCTCTCTCTTTTTCTCTCTTTCTCCCTCTCTCTCTAACTCTCTCTCTAACTTTCTCTCTCTTTATCTCCCTCTAACTCTCTCTCTCTCTTTCTAAAAAAAAATTCGATATTTTCATTCTATAATCTAATTTGATAAGGAGTATAAAACATGGAGTG
>OVBA01006526.1:0-16767 GCA_900406435.1 Lepidium aucheri
TTCTTCCTTTGTGGGGATTTCTTCGAAAGGATTGAATGGAGTTAATTCTCCGCGCCGTATCTTATGATTGGTGTTTTTCCTTTTCACCCCTTTTCTCCCTCGTTTTTTTTGTTTTGTTCGTTCCTTCTCTTAATTGTTTTCGAACATTGGCAGTTTCTTTCTCGCCTTTTGAGTAATGGTTGCATTTTCCTGTTTCGAGTGTTTTTATCTAAAACATTCTTGGTTTGCTGCTCGCTAGGTGATCAGTCTAACTTCTCGCAGCTACTCGCTGTTTTAAACGTAATCAGAAATGGCTCTTTTGTCAATCTTTGATTCTTAAATTTGCTTATTTACAAAGTTATCTTCGCGAGGTTTTGCTCGTTGTCGCCTGTTTTCGGCGTTGTTCTCATGAAATTTTGCTCGCGTCTTGCCTTATTTCCCGGCGAATATATTGAAACAAATACTTGGGCATGATTAGGTTTTATTTGTAAGAGCTCTTTCTCGCCAACTTCTCTTTTCTTTTGGCGGGACCTTCAAGCCAGCATGAGTGGGACGTCGTTTCACCTTTCCCACACGTGTGGCGACAGTTGGTATTCCCCCTTGGATGGTTGACACGCGGCGTACATCTGACGGGTGCCTTCTCCACGCGCGCGGTAACTATAACGTCATCGCACGCGTGGCTTGCCCCGACCGTCGGATGTGTTGCGCTTCCACGTGGCGTTCATCCGGTGAGGTGTGCGGATTAGCAATATGACGGGACTAACCGTATTCCTCCCGTCATTTTTGCCATTTGCGAAGTTCTCTCTCAAAAATTCTCTAGCTCTCTTAGGCAAAGTTCTCTCTCAAAAATTCTCTAGCTCTCTTAGCACTCTCTCCTTCTTCCCCAGCTCTATATTCTTTCGAGCTCTTCGAAGAAAAATCTTTGATATTTTCTCGAATTCTTCGAAGCAAATGATACTTTTCAGGTAATTCTCTTTTTTTTATCATCCTTCGATCTTCTTATAAATGGCTAGAAGTTCCGATTCTGAGGATACAAAAGCCTTTGAATACGAGAGGAGGGTTCAACCACTAAAAAGGAGACGGCAGCGTTCGACGCCGTCGCCAGAATATCATGTTTCAAGCTCGGATGATGAGCCGGAGGTTTCTTCCAGTTTTGCGACTGAGAATCTGGCGTATCGTGAGTCACCGGTGGAAGGAATAGAGATCTTTGGGCCTCATCCTCCTCCCGTGCTAACTCGGAGGATTTTGACTCTGTTTGGGAAGCAGAATGGGTTCCCGGAGGAGGTGACCACGCTAGTACCGCGACCTGGGACGTCGCCAGAATTGGTCCCGCGAGGATACCTGTGCGCGTATCCCATTTTTTTCAAGGAGTGTGGGCTGCGGTTCCCGATACCGTACCAACTACTCACGCTCCTTGATTTCTTGAACCTTGCGCTTCCCCAGGTCTGTCCATCTTCTATTCGGGCGACCTTGGGGACCCTGACCCTCTCAGTGGAGCAGAAAGAGCCCCTGCAAGGACAGGACATCCCTTACCTATGGATGGTGAAGACCAACCCATCCGGTAAGGAGACTTTCTATATGTCCGGAAGGCCTGGTCGCAAGGTAGTCACAGAGCTGCCCAACAAGGATCATGAGATGAAGTGGGATCAGTATTTTTTCTTCAAGATCTGTCCTGTAAGCATCGGCCGATTCCCACCAAGCAGGCTTCGAGTCGCTTGGACTCGCGAGACTGGTCGGGCATCTTTCTCAACTTTCTTAGGTGCTCGTCCCGTATTGCTTTTGTACTCGCTAACCATTTCTTATCTCTTCTTTGTTTTGCAGGTTTAGGACAAGTGAAGTCCTACGACTGCGTTGTGAAGCTTGCTGAGAGGCTTCGACAACGAGGAGATATCACGTGGCTGTCTTTTACGCCGACTCGAATTCAGAACGCTCTTTCGTGTAAGTTCCTACTGTCCCCCCCCCCTTTTTATTAGGTTTTTGATAGAGATTTGTTATGGCAGGGCTGATTAAATACCATGATTTTTTGTAGCTCCGCCTGAGGGTGACTTTTTCTAAGTCACTTTGCCGCCCTCGAAGGTTCGAGGAAAGAAGAAGAAGGATCAAAAAGGGGAGTCCTCGAAACAAAAACCTTCTGCGAGCATGCCGATTAGACCTCCTGCTCGCCTCTCACGTGACCTAGCGGGTGGGGTTGGCGAGGAGCAAGTGATTGCTGCTCCTCGCCCCGTTGAGGCTGTGACGCCCATTGTTCCAAGAACAAAACACTCTATTGAGGCGTTTCTCGTAGACCCTTCTTTCCACGAGGAAGAGATGGTGGAGGTTATTGCTCCCTCCATAACAGGTACCAAGTTTTTATCAAATATTGGGAGCTGCTCTCTCATTAATACTTTAGATGGTAATTTAATTTTTATTGCAGATCCTTCTCATGGACCAGAAGACATGGTCGTGGATCCGCCTGTTGGGGCTGAAGGATCTATCATTGCATGAGTGGAAGCTGAAGCTTCCACTCGTATTGCTCCCACCTCCATTGCTCCCACCTCCATGGAAATTGTGGTGGTCGAGTCATCTGGCGAGCAGCGTGGCGCTAAAGACGAGCATTTGGTCGCGCCAGACAATCGTGACTAGGAGATAATTCCTCAAGATTCCGCCCGTGAGGTGACTGGTTCCCACGAGGCGCAGATTCCCGCAGAGGGTGCTGGAACCAGGCGAGGAGGACATCACCCTCGCAATATCCTGCTGTCGATAAAGGAAGCAACTGTTCATCTGCCTCCATTTCCGGAGATGATTTACAGGAAGGAGGTGCAAAACGAGACTACTCATTTGCTCTGGGTAACTTCCTAGTTTTCCTGAGTTTGTATATCCTTTGTAGTTAATCCCTTAGTTGCTTAGCTTATACTATAATTTATTTGTTTTGCAGTATATCACTGCTCGGAACAAGACGATTGCTCGGGCGAAGAGTGACTACAGGAATTTTGGGAGAAGATTTGTGCGGACCTCCGCGTGTTCATTGAGCAGACAACTGAAGTTCAGGATGCTGAAAAGCGTGAACTTGAACTGGAGAGAGATGTTGCTCTCGCGAGGTTCTTTGCTGAGGAAGAGAAATCCCGCATGCTCGAAAAGGAGAAAGATGGTCTCGCTGCCCGGCTCGAGGAGATGGAAGAGCGCGTCCTCAAGGCTGAAGCGGACCTACAAGATGCTGAGCAGTTCTCGATCGAGGAGGCCAATGCCCGCATCCTTATGGAGGAGGCGCTGGAAAAGGAAATAGTTGCTGCTGCGCAGATTCACGCCACTCTCCGGAAGGAGATGAAGGAAATGGTCGGCAATTGGGCTGAGAAGAAGAAGGTCTTTAAGGATAAGTGGATCCGTAAAGACAAGGTCACTATAGGCGAGCTCAAAGCAAGAGAGGCCATGGCGAACTGTTCCTTGCTCGCCCCGGTGGAGAAAGGCGATCTCCAGATCGAGGATGAATGCAAGCTCCTGGACGCGTTAGAGGCGGAGAGAAATGCCGAGTATGAGGAGGTCTCCGACCCGGAGTTTGATTAGGGTTCTCGCTTTATCTTTTATTTGTATAAAAACTTTTATTTTACGTTAACTTTTATTTTAACTCTTTGAATCCTTTTTATTAATCCAGAAGTTTTGTTAACAAAGACTTTATATTTGTACTTGGTGCTTGTATATATATATATATATATATTTTACTTTTGGTGCTGCACTCAAAAGTTGAGCTGCCTACGTACCCGTTTAAGGGATCAAGCTATTCGTAGTTCACCGTAATACTTTATCGTACTTGCTACTAAGTGTAGAATTTCTTTAAGTTGAAAACATTCCAAGACCTTTTTTCTGGCTTCTCTGTTTCTGAATCTGCTATTCTATACACTCCTGGTCGTATTTCTTCAATTACCTTGTAAGGTCCTTCCCACGTCGCTCCTAGCTTTCCGGCGTTAGGTTCTCGCGTGTTTCCGAAGACTTTTCTTAAGACAAGATCGCCGATCGCGAATCTTATTCGTTTGACGTTCGAGTTATACCATTTTGCTATGCTGTTCTGATAGTTTTTCATTTTGAGGAGTGCTTGGTTGCGACGTTCTTCCACCAAATCGATCAAATTTTCCAGACCTTGGTTGTTTTCTTTTTTGTTTTCGGGTGCGAGGAGTCTCCTGTCTCCTGAGTTATTTGCTTCAGCGGGCACCATAGCTTCTATCCCGTACAGGAGGGAGAATGGAGTTTCCCCCGTTGCTCGTCGTGGCGATGTCCTGTACGCCTAGAGTACACTTTGTAACTCAGTTGACCAGAAAGACTTTCTATCCTCCAGGCGCTTCTTAAGTAGGCTTATCATAGTTTTATTGGTCGCTTCAGCTTGGCCATTCCCTTGGGGATAGCAAGGAGTTGACGTGGTGAGCTTTATTTTGAATTTTTCGGACAAAACTCTCACTGGCTCGGACGTTACGTTGGTTCCGTTGTCGGTTACTATTTCGTAGGGCGGCCCGTGACGGAATATAATGTACTACCAAAGGAAATCAGCGACCTGCTACCCGATTAGATTGGCGTATGCCTCGGCCTCTATCCATTTAGAGAAGTAGTCGGTTACAACGAGCAGGAAGCGCAACCTTCTGCAACTAGAGGACTCGAGAGGTCCTACCACATCCATTGACCATCTCATGAAAGGATAAGGGATTATGGTGTTGCTTAGGAGTTCGCCTGGTTGGTTTATCATCGGAGAATATCGTTGGCATTTCTGGCATTGCTTGGCATGCTGCTCGCAGTCAGCTAGCATTGTAGTCCAAAAGAATCCCTGCTTCTTGATACGCAACACCATTGCTCATCCGCCTGTGTGATTTCCGCAGAATCCATCATGCATATCCTTAATGACGTTCGCCTGCTCGCTTTCGTTAAGGCATTTCAAATACGGGCCCGATGCACTTCTCCTGTACAAGTTCTCGCCCATTATCGTGTATCTTGCGCTCTTACCTTTCAGCTTGCGAGCCGCCCACTTTTCATCCGGTAGCTTGCCATGGTTGATGTAATCAAAAATGGGTTTTCGCCAGTCCTCCTCTTGGTCGCTGGCTGGATTCGTTATGACTAAAACTTCAAAAATTCCAATGCTTGGCTTGGGGATGTGTTCAACCGATATTACTCGCCTTATCTCTTGCTCTGAAGTCGCTGCCAATCCTACTAAGACATCAGCAGCCGAATTATCTGCTCGCGGGATCTTTTGTAGTACGAAGTTATCGTAATCTTTTGCCAATATCTTCACAAGAGCTGTGTATGCCTCCATTTTCTTATCCTTTGCTTTGTACTCGCCGCTGAATTGACTCGAGATTAGTTGCGAATCTGTATGCACAATAATGTTTTTGACTCCCATAGATGTCGCGAGCCGCATTCCTGCGACTAACGCTTCATATTCCGCAATGTTGTTGGATGCATCGAAACAGAGTCTAAACGACTGCTCAATGATCTTGTTTAATGGAGAGACAAGCCATATGCCTATTCCTGCCCCATGACGAGATGATGAGCCATCCACGTAGAGCGACCATGCCTTGTCCTCTTCTCCTTTGTGATCTTCGAAGCTCGCCAATTCAACGACAAAGTCAGCTACTGCCTGTGATTTTATTGCCGTTCGCATTCTATACTCAATGTCGTATTCGCTGAGTTCAATCGACTACTTTATGAGTCTTCCTGATTTACTTGGGCTGTGAAGAATCGTACGCAAAGGTTGAGTTGTCATTACCGCGATCCTATGAGATTGGAAGTAAAGCCTTAATTTTCGAGCAGAGATTACTACTACGAGTGCTAATTTTTTCTCTTTCGGATAGCGAAGTTCGGCTCCAATGAGCATATGACTGAAATAATAGATTGGTTTTTGCTCGCTACCGTCTGTGAGTACAAGGATACCACTTACTGCTACTTGGGAGACCACGACGTATAAGTATAAGGTTTCACCAGGAACTGGCTTATTTAGGACAGGTGGACTTGCCAAGTATTCCTTTAAATTATTCAGTGCCTTCTGGCTTTCGTCGTCCCATTCGAATCTTTTCTTCCCTTTTAACAGTTTGTAGAAAGGGAGACATTTGTCCGAAGACCGGGAGATAAAGCGGTTGAGTGCCGCTATTCTTCTTGCAAGCTGTTGCACTTCCGTAGGGTTTTTTGGTTCGCCAGAAGCGAGGAGGGCTTCTATTTGTTTCGGATTCGCCTCTATTCCTCGCTCGGTCACCATGTACCCTAGGAACTCGCCAGCTGTCACTCCGAACGAGCACTTTGCTGGGTTAAGTTTCATGCCATACGCGTTCAGGATCTTAAAGTATTCGTCCAGATGTTGAATATGATCCTCCAGGGTGTGGATTTTTACCGTCATGTCATCAATGTATACTTCCATAGTCCTTCCAATCTGCTCGGCAAACATCCTATTAACCAGTCTCTGATAGGTTGCCCCAGCGTTTTTGAGGCCAAATGGCATGACTCTGTAACAGTATGTCCCTTGGTCGGTAATTAAGGACGTTTTCTCTCTGTCATCAGGATGCATAAAAATTTGGTTGTACCCAGAAAATGCATCCATAAAGGACATTATCTTGTGCCCGGCGGTAGATTCGACGATTCTGTCGAAGTGCGGGACTGGATAACTATCCTCTGGGCAAGCTTCATTTATGTCGGTGAAGTCCACGCAAGTGCGCCAACTCCCTGATTTCTTCTTTACGACCACCGGGTTAGCGAGCCAATCGGGGTAGTTAACTTCTACGATCGATCCTAACGCGAGGAGTTTCTTAACCTCGGCCTAGACTGCTGCTGCCTTTTCCGGTCCGAGTTTTTGTCGTTTTTGCTTAACGGGCTTGTATGTTGGATTGACTTTTAATCTGTGGGATGTGATTCTTATATATATCCCCCGCATATCCTCTGGTGTTCAAGCGAAAGTCTGCTTGTTTGTTCACAAAAAGTTAACAACTTTAATTTTAACGCTTGGGTCAAGCTCCTCTCCGATTCGGATCTTTCGTTCGGGAAACTCGTCGTCTATGGAGACGTGCTCTAACTTAGAGAGTTTGATCTTGGTATGGAACCGTCTCCTCGCGTTAACTGCTTTAACTGCTTCGCTTGCTCATTCCTAATGGATGCTCGATAACAACTTCGCGAGCTTACTTGATTTGAGCAGATAATTCCTATCCCACCCCTCATTGGGAACTTGACGCATTGGTGATAAGTGGAGACCACTGCTCGCATGGCGTAGAGCCAGGGCCTTCCCAGTATAGCATTGAAGGGGGTTGGTTTATCAACAACCACAAACTTTATCATTTTTCTCACATCATGGGCGATCACTGGCAAAGTAATCGTGCCGAGTGACAAGATGGTATTTCCATCAAAACTTGTTAAAGGGGTCATGTGACCCTTCATTTCTGCGTTGTCAAATCCCATTCGTTTGAATGCGTCATAGAATAAGAGATCTACCGAGCTCCCGGTGTCTACCATGATTCTTGATAATTCAAAGCCTGCGACGTCCAGAGTGATAACGATGGCATCATCGTGTGGTTTATCCAGATGAGTTGTTTGAGACTCGTAAAACGTGATAGCGATCTCTGGCTCCGAGGGCCTTGAACCTATTGCGAGACTATTCTCGGCTTTCCGTTGGTGGGACTTTATGGAATTGACAGAGTTGCCGACCAGATTGGATCCCCCATAATGTAATCTATACGCCTTGGAAGCTGCCTAGGCGCACTGTCTCCAACTTCTAGAGGAGTTGAGGGATCCTCGATTCTTTCTTTTCCTTCTCTCTTGTCATCTGCGGGTTCACTCGGGATCCATTTTGTTCGTCGCGTTCCTTCCCGCCAACGATTTTCTTTCTTGAGTTGTTGGACTACAACGCAGTCTTCTAGGGAATGACCCTTCCTTTGATGGTAGTCGCACAATTTTGATGGGTCGTAGGTGAATTTCTCTCTTTTGGTGGGATTGCCCACAGGGTACGAGTGCCGACCTTGGGTTTCCTCCCTCACAGGTCGCTTACTTGCTTTTGAAACATCCATAGTTTCTTTCTTATTTCTTTTCTCAAACTCGGCCCTGTTCGTTTCTTCCTAGTCGATGAAATTAGCTGCTCGGTGAAGAGCATCGTCGAGGGTTTCAACGGGATGGACGAACAACTCTTGTCGGAAACTTTATTTGGGCCAAAGACCCATCTTGAGCACGAAAATCGCGACTTCATCGGTGATGTTTATGCTTGACGACCTTACTTTTTTGAATCTCGCCAGATAATCCTTCAATGGTTTGTTGCATTCCTGAAGGGTTGCGAACAAATTATCACCGGATGTTCGCTTTTGTATGAAGATTGAAAAGTGTTTGAGAAAACACTCCGCAAGTTGTTCGAAGTTATCGATTGATCCGACCCTTAGCGAGGAGAACCACTCTAACGCTGGTCCGGTTANGGAGAACCACTCTAGCGCTGGTCTGGTTAAGTTTTCAGGAAAAATCCTGCAAAGTCCTATATCCCTTTCCTCGTCGCTGTAATGCACTTTTACCGCGGTGAATCGGAATATCCTTAGGTGGGCCACGGGATCGGAATCTCCTGAATAGAAGGGAAACTTGATGTTTTCTATATCCTTAATTGTGTCGATCAGAATCCACCGGGTGAAAGGGGATTGTCTCGTCGATTCCACCACTCTATGGATGTCGGGGGCTGAAGTCGTCGCCCGGTGAATTTGAGACCTCATTTGCGCATGTTCTGCTTGCTGAGCAGCGAGGAGGGTGCGTATTTCTTCTAGCTCTTTGGCTATGTCGTTTTTCCTGGGACTGGTTTATCCCCTCGTATGGGTCGGTTATTTGGCGAGCGTCGCTTTCCTGCACCTCTTCATCTGCTGTTTGGTGCTCGGCGTTTTCATGTTGTCGTTCATTTTGGTTAGTTCCTACCGGGTTCGCCGATGGATTAGCAGGTTGCTGATTGTTTTGTCGGGGGAGCTGCGCCTGGAGCTGATTAAATCGTTGATCCTGGGGGTTAAGCCTCTCGAGGATTTGATTCGTTTGTCGATTACTTTGCTCCACCAGGTCTGCCATCATTTGCCGCAAGTCGGTTAGGGTTTGTCCCCGCGTGTTCACGATATTCGGCGGTTGTCCCCTTTGGCCTGCGTTTGAAGTCGTTGGTACGTCACTTTGATTGTTTTGACCAATCCATTTTGGCCGTTAGTTGATTTACTTTGAGGTTAAATTGATTCGTGCCCCACGGTGGGCGCCAAAATGTTGATACTGAAACTCAACACTAGTTAAGAAATCATGGAACTTTGAATCAAACACCTTTATTAGACGAAAATACATTACAAATGGAGATCGAACAATTCTCTTGTTCTAGTTCCTAAGTTCTATGGTTTTATCTCTATATTTTTCTCTCTGTATTTTTCTCTCTATATTTTTCTCTCTGTATTTTTCTCTCTGTTCTCTTTCCAAGGTTAAGGACTACTATTTATAGGCTTTTGGCCCTAGGTCTTTGGATCTAGATCCTCTCAAGATTCTCCAAGATCTTCTCCTTGATTTCCGGCGAGCATGGTGAAGGTTGGCGAATGAGTCTGATGTGGACAAGGTCGGTTGCTCGCTTAGTCGGCTACTTTCTTCTGGGCTTCATATGCTCGGCCCAAAGAACTTCATGAGGCTCGCCTAGTCATCTGTTCGGCCAATCTTCTCTAATTCATCATTATCAAGCCTGTTAAAGATTTTGGGCCTGGTACCAACACTGCTGATGAATACCAAAGTTTGTGGATTTCGTCCAGCCCACGAGTCAGCTAAGGCAGAACACTAATTACGCGTCACTTGACACCTATGGACGTACTATTAGCTCTAGGATAGACCGAGGTCATATGATAAAGGAGACACCCAAAACTTATGAAGAAGAAAACCCTTGTCAAGGATCCTCTATAAAAGGTGAGAAGGACCCAACCAAGGGAGCATCAAGCGAATCCACCGCACACTAATAACCCTAGCGCAATACTTAACAGTGTAATCAAAATTTTGCCCTAGCCACCATTGTAACCACTCATATTTTCCACTTAATAAACAGTTTTCCTACCTCATTATTCTTCTTAATCGTTATGCTAACATTGGTACAAACAGAAGATACTAAAAAATACACCTCCGTAATGAGATTGAGCACCAATGGATATTTACAATATCTCATGTGGAGTGAAACCTCTTCTATATGGGACACCTTGTGGAATTCTCCAATGGAGAAATGTGATAGATATGGATTTTGTGATCCTTACAGTTACTGTAATATGTAACATAAGTGTTATTGTATGAAAGGGTTTCAGCCGAAGAACCCAACAGCATGGGTCGTGCAAAACAGCATTGATGGGTGTGTAAGAAAGTCATCATTGAGCTGCAAAAGTGAAGAGTTTTTTTTCAGTTGACGAACATTAAGTTGATGGATGCTACTGATCATGCGGTAATGAAATAAAAAATCGGGTTTGATGAATGTAAGCAAAGATGTGTAACGATTTGTAGTTGCACTGCGTTTACTATAAAGCAAAATGGGACATCGAATTGTGTTATCTGGATTGGAAAACTTCTGGATGTTCGGCAATACAACATTAACAAAATTGCTCATGATCTCTATGTCAAACAAGGTAAAACTGAATATAAAGTTATATTTGATACATTCAAATGTTATTTATGAAGATAATGAAAGAAGAATGTTGTATATTGATATCGATGGTGAGTATATACAAAGCACATATATACAGGTAGATGATAACAAACATAGATTGTATAAATACAAAAATATGTGGAGATACTTAGGCTATAATTTAGTGATTGTGACTCTTCTTTCTTATACGCTCCCGCAAGATGAGCGACCGTAGATAGTCTAATATTGTCATTTAGCAACTGAAAGTGTGAGTGGAACAGGGACTTCGTGAGTTCATCTGCAATTTGGTCAGTGGATGAGACATGAGACACACGTAGAAAATCGGACTGAACTAGATTGCGGATAAAATGGTAGTTGAGAGCAACATATTTCATCATTGAGTAGAAAATTGGATTAGCACATAAGTAGGTTCCTCCCACATTATCATAGTAAATTGTTGGTTGTGTATCAAAGGTGATACCAAGTTCTTCCATAAAATACGCAACCTAGTAGAGTTCAGAGGCAATGTCGGTAACAGCTCTAGCAACTGAAAAATCAGTCCCAAATTTCAGCCTCAAAATACGTGTTTTTGTAGTGGTGGATGAGCGTGCTACTGTTTTGTTTCTTTTATGACCAGCTGATTGGATGAGATCCAAGATACATAATATTCCCAATTGTGGAGGTGTAATCATCACGATTACCGGCCAAATCAGCATATGTATAGTATAAGCATGTAGTGCAGTTTTGTTCTGACAGTTGAAGAAAATACCTTGATATTGTTTGCCAGAGAGATACCTTAGTAAGCGTTTCACAATCTACCAAAATATCACTAGCCTTATGCATAAACTGTGCCAATTTGTTGATGACAAAAACCACATCACGTCGAGTTAACAGTAAATATTGTAGGCTGCCAACAACCATTCGATATTTTGTACCATCCGTGAGCACTGTGCATGTGCTGAGTGTAATAGATGTATTGGTGTCCATGGGTGTGGTGACTGGGTGCGCTGAAAGCATACTGGTTTTAGAAATTAAATATGTGATATATTTGGCTTGGGTAAGCAGCAACCCTTTCTCTGATCGAAAAGCTTCAAATACCGATAAAATAGGTGAGATTATCCAGATCCCTTAGTAAAAAGTGATCACTCAAACACTTGATAAAGTTTTCAACCTTGGATTTGTTATTCCCAGTGATGACAATGTCATCGACATACACAAGCACATAGAGAAGTAAATCCGACTTTTTATAAATAAATAGTGAGGCATCAGATAGAGAGTAGAAAGAACCCGAGGCGAGTAAGAAGTTGTTGAGTTCCTTATACCAGGCTCGAGGGGCTTGTTTCAAGCCATACATTGCTTTGTGAAGCTTACACACATAGTCAGGATGGTCTCCATCAATGAACCCTGGAGGCTGACCCATGTAAACATCTTCATCCAGATGTCCCTGAAGGAAAGCATTATTCACATCAAGTTGACAAAGATGCCAGTCATGAGAAACAGCGTGACCGAGAAGAAGGAAACTGTTGATGGTTTTATTACGGGGCTGAAATTCTCATTGTAGTCTACTCTGGTCTTTAATTGAATCCCTTTGCCACTAGGCGAGATTTCAACTTATCAATATTACCATCAGGAAGTCGTTCGATGCAAAAAACCCACAGTGATCCTACAACATTGTAAGTTGGTTTAGGTGGAACCAAAGATCATGTAGAATTACCAACCTGAGCGTTATATTTGAAGCTAATTGATCCACGCCATCTTGAATCTTTTAAGGCTTCAGAAATTGTTGCGGGTTCAACTTCTGTTTTTGCAACATCGAGAAGAAGTAAGTATTTCCGATTTGGTTTGACGATGAGATTCTTCGCCCTCGTCTTCATTGGATGTTGATTTCATGGAGGAGAATCAGAGGAGGAAGTCGACACCGTTTCAGTAATTGATGGATCTGCTTCTGGGAGAGAGTTTGTTGTTTGTGTTGGGCCTGTTTGGTATGACAGCCCACCTGCTGATTTTGTGTGCACTAATGGGCTTGAATGATGAGTTGAAGATATCTTTGGCCCGCATGCTATTGGGCTTTTTTGACTTGTAGAAGGTGAATCTGGGCCAAGTTGGGATTGTGTTGATGGTGATGCTTCATGCGTGACAAATAATGCTGGTGACGGAGAGAGCAGCAGTGTTTTTGGTAGTGAGGAATCCAACTTTGGGGGTATCACTAGTGAAGTCGAGTATGAATGGCCAATTGGAGAGCTAACATGCAGATACCATGGGACATTTGAGGAAGTGGTGTGTGGGGAAGGTGACGATGAGGGAAGAGAAGAAAAAGGTAATGAGGTCTTGGGAAATTGGACATGTCGAAAGGTGTAAAGACATTGAGATACCGGATAAAAAAAAAGTTGGCACTTTGGATAAGAGAGTACCCTAGGAAACACATGGAGAGGATCGTGATTGAAGCTTGTAATGACTATAAGACCTAAGCCATGGATAACACAAACAACCAAATACTTTGATTTTATTATAGTTTGGGGAGGAGCCAAACAGTAGCTAGAAAAGAGAAGCTTGGGAGAGAGTTGAAGTGGGTAGTCAATTTATAAGATAGACAATGGTTGAGAGAGCAAAAAGCCAGAAAGAAGTTGGAACTGAGGAGTGAGAGAGAAGGGCTCAAGCCGGTTTTGATAATATTTATGTGCCGGCATTCAGAAAAACCATTCAATTCAGGTGTGTGAGGAATTGTGGTATAGTGAATGATACCATTTTGTGCAAGAAAGCTTGCCATGGCGATGTACTCACCACCATTTTCGGAGTACAAGGTGATGATACAAAGGGAAAATTTGTTTTCAACAATCTGCTTGAAGCAAATAAAAGTTTCAAGAAGAATCTGATTTGTGATGAAGGGGATAAAGCTACACATAGTGTGTGAAGTGGTCTACGAAGATTATGTAGTATTTGAAGCCATCATTTGATATCAATAGAGATGTCCAGACATATGAGAATTATTTCAAGTGGTTTGGTTGACTGAAGAGAGGAAATAAAGAATGGTAATTTGTGACTTCTGCTAACAGAACAAGCATTTCAAATTAGAGAAGCGTTTTTATTGAAAACTAGATAATAGTGTCGGGATACAATCATATTTAGAGTTGAAAGACAAGGGTGCCCAAGGCGTGAATGCCAAATGGGCAGAAAGATTTTAATGGAGGGAAAGGTACGCTTGATAGTCATCTCGAATTGGCCATTCATACTTGCCATTTTAGCCAATATTGGTTACTATTGGTGTCCCCCGTGGCTAGATCCTTCACCTGAAATAAGATAGGGAAAAATTGAACAGATACATGATTATCAGTACATAGTTTTTTACTGAAATCAGATTTTTGGCAATTTTAGGTACTCCTAAGACAATATTAAGATGAATGTTATGACAAGAGCTGGGTAACGAGGTAGAACCAGTGTGTGTGATTTCTAAACATAATCCATTGCCAACCATAACTTTGTCAGTGCCTGGATACAGAGTGTGCAGAGCCAGATTCTCAAGATCAGAAGTGATTTAATGGGAGGTACCACTATCTAACAACCAGGAGGATGGGTCCCGTGGTGGTGCTGAGATGTTGTAGGCACTTGGAGACCATCAATTTCTAGATTGGTTTTGTTAGGAGGCTTGTGGTAGGGTCTGCAAGACTAGCTAAAACATAGTACAAGGCTTTGCAGTGTGACCTTGAGTGCCATAAGTTTGGCATTTTCCCATATAGGGATGCTGTTGGCATTTTCTGGGTTATTATTATTGCGATTCTGGCTTTGGTTCTGATTATGATTCTGACGAGGCTCTTGATTGTTGGGTTTGGAGTTGCGATTTCTGTTTTGTGATAGATCTGCTATAGCAGGAAGACTAAGCAACTGCGCTGATGTTGCTATGATTTTAAGTTCTCGGTTTAGAAGCTTCTCGTGAAGTTCCGCAAACGAGATAAGAGTGTCACAATTTTGCACTACATCAAGAACTGCATCAGTGAGATCTTCCGAAACTAGTGGACTGCCCAGAAGAGCAAGTGCATCGGCTTTGACTTGATCTAATGCATAAACTCATCAACAGTTTAGTACCTTTGACGCAATGTTTGAGTTGTTGTTTTAAATTCTTGATGTGACCTCGTGTAGGTTTGGCGTATGTAAGAACCAAAGTGTTCCAGGCTTTAATGGTTGTAGTAGCTGTTGCTATCAAGGGTTGGAGAGCCATGTCAATGGATCCAATTAGCGCGTTGTAGAGAATAGTGTTTTGGCGTTGCCAGAGAGTAAAATGCAGACTTTCAACATCGTTAACAATGACAAGGAAGGAGGGAGGCGTGAATGTGGCGTCAATGTACCTGAGGATATCATAGCCACAGAGAAGTGACTTGGTTTGAATGCTCCATGTGAGGTAATTGGTTGATGAGAGTTTGGTTATGTTCACCATATTAAGTGAAAGCGGAGAGGGTGTTTCAGAAATTTGAACAACTGTGGGTTGAGGAGAGTCGATGGGCACCACTAGAGTTTATAAAAATGAGAGAGGATCTATGTTGTTAAATAGAGAGCTCTGATACCATGAAGATAATGAAAGAAGAATGTTGTATATTGATATCGATGGTGAGTATATACATAGCACATATATACAGTAGATGATAACAAATATAGAAGGTGTAAATACAAAAAGATCAGATACTTAGGCTATAGTTTAGTAATTATGATTTTTCTTTCGTATAATTCATACATAATTAATTCTAGATTTTTCAAATTTTCCAGAGAAGAATAAGAAGCCGAACCATAAAGTCTAGCCTAAAAATCTTTCTATCTAGCATAATGATGTTTATGAAGTATTTCAAGGATATATCATATATAAACGATAATCAACTTCTGAAACATTTGAAGTACTATTGAGAAAATAAAATTGCAAAGGTTAAAGTTCGAGGAAGAGATTGTTAAGGAATCAATCATGATACTGATTGATACGCTTTTATTACGTCAAAATTCTAGACTCTTGTATAACGTAACTCTCAATTTTTTCTAAATCTAGCCTCCTCTGTATAGTTCGAGTATATAACTCTGTTGTACTCACACTTTCAATATATATAAAAACCATTACTTTACATGGTATCAGAGCGGGCAACGTTCAATCTCTAAAATTTTAGTTTCTTCTCCCTCACAAATATCTAATTCCACTGCTGAAATTGTTGATAGCACTGCCTCCTCTCTTCTTCAGGTAATTATGACCAACATCACCAAACTGACTGCCACGAATTACATTACGTTGAGTCTCCAAACTCACTCATTACTTGAAGGTTACAACCTCCTCTCGCATCTTAATCCGAATTCCTCACCACCTCCAACAGTTACTGCTAACAACATCACCACCATCAATCCTGCTTTCATCCACTAGAATCAACAAGACAAGTTACTCTATAATAGTGTTCTCGGTATCATCTCTTTATCGATTGAAGCCACTCTCTCTCGGAGTAAATCCACCACATATATTTGGTCTCTTCTTGCTGACACATACGATCGCCCTAGCCGTGGTTATCTCAAACGACTGAAACTTCAATTGAAACAATGGACCAAACGAAGCAAAACCGTTAACGATTATCTTCAGGGGTTAAACACCAGATTTGATCAACTATCCTTACTTGGTATGCCCGTGGATCTCGAAGACAAGACCGAATAGGTGCTAGAAGGACTTTGGAACGATTACAAGGCTGTTGCCGACCAAATAGAAGGCCGTGAAGCTTCTCCTTCTCTCTTAGAGGTACATGAAAAGCTTCTTAACCACGAAGCCAAACTCCTCTCAACATCCGCTTCATTACCAATCACTCCCATTACCGCCAACAACACAGTCAAGACACTCGCCAACAACAGTGGTATGTACAATCTTCTGATTCTTCCTACAACAATCAACGACAAGATAACAGAGGATCCAGAGGTTACCAAGGTCGCTGCCAGATCTGCGATATACAAGCTCACACTGTTCGCTATTGTTATCAATTTCTTCAGCAACAACAGCCGCATAACACACCCCCACCATGACAATGAAGAATCAAAGATTAAAATTTGTATGAAGAATGATTTAATAAAGAATAACTCTCTTTATTATAGCTTAGAAAAATAACTCAAAACCTAAACTCTCAAGCTTACAAGAATAACTTTTTCTAAACCTCTCAATCGAATTCTTGAAGAATTGTTATGACTCAACAACCCTATTTATA
>OVBA01006527.1:0-16761 GCA_900406435.1 Lepidium aucheri
GCTAAGGCCTCTTTGTACACAAATAAAAGCATGGGACGGTTAGCAAGTGAAAGCATTAGGCCTCCCGTTAATCCTTGACAGTTGCACATTGATCCACAAAACTTTCTGTTGAGAATGTACTCGGCTTGACTCCTTTAAACCTTCTACATGAAGATTCAATAAAGTACCTTGCCGAGGGGTTTAAGGAAGTAAATGACACATCAAATGCAAGTGACAATGACATGATATATGTATGTATAATTGATGAAGAACTAAGAAGAGTTTAAGAGTTAGCATTTTCTTTGATAATGGTTCGATGGTTGGGGATTTGGTTCTCTAGCTCTTCCATCCTACACTCATGTTTGCACCTTCGATTCAAACAAGTCTGTGGATGAATCATTCCTTCATCTTTCGGATTTGATTCATTTGAGCTTTGCATACTTGCGGCTTAAGTTCAAGAGGATCCCTCTTGCACCCTCTTTCAACAATTCTGCCATCACACCCTTGACTTCTCTTATGCCTTAGTGTAACCCTTTTTCCTCCATAGCTTGCATCAACACGCTTTGGTGAAGGTTGCACAGAGATTTGAGGTGTAATCACTTGCTTCTCTAAGCCTTGATTCCACAGATTTTGCCACAATCCAAGTTCCCTATTCCATGGCTCAAGCTTGTGGCACACGTTTTTGGTTAGGGACTCTTCATGAAGAATGATTTGAGTTCATTTGAATTCCACACAAGGATCCACCTCATCAATATCATCTTGAGAGGCCCTTCCTATCGATCCGACCACACTATGGAGCTTCTTTATGGTTTACTCTTCTAGTTCCTCCACATGATCACAACAGCTTGTCTTCATTGACCAGAGTTTTTTTATATCACATAGTCCATCGAATCATCCCTTGGAAATACTCACGCAAAGCTTCAGGTTATACGTTCATTAAGACAAAGATATGTGAGAATACTAAAGCATTTGATATTTGAGGGCTACAAGATAAGAATCACACCGATCATGTGTATACGTTACTAGGCAAATACGAACAAACAAGAGAATATAAGCAATTATATGAGAGAAGGTTTTTGAGATAGCCTTTATTTCCTCCATAAGTAGTTCGGGTTTTTAAGGGACAAGAGCATCTCTTTCCCTACACAACTATAGTTGAACTCCTTTGCTTGTGATTTGATTCAACACCTTTCATCAGTCGCACATCGAGCTGTGACCATTGGTTCCAACTTTCCAAGCAAGTAAGTCGCCGGTCAAGACAAAACAAGTTGCGGTTTTGGTTTTCCATTCCACTCATCACAGCTTGCTTTACTCCATAGTGGAGGTTACCTAGCTACAACAAAGAGTTTGGGCACCACACTTTATACAAGACTTAGAGACAATCTAGCTTTAACCCAATAAAACTTCGAAGATTTTAAAAAATCCGAACCAAGGATCTTAAAGAAAGTAAAAACTCAGTCCAAGGTTTTTAACATTTACAAGAGACGGATTCATCATGAGTTTGCACACTCTAGTTCATAAGAATCAAGTGTGTTTTCATCATGGTTCACGATTTTAACAAGCTTGGCTCAACCACCAAAAATACAATGGTTTTATGGCTCTAGACGTTCACAATAAGAAAACACGATCCAAGGTTTTCAAGCACAAGGTTTGAGCTCAAGAAATGGGTGCAGAACAAGCTTAGATGAAGGCTTGAACTTGTAAAGGAGTCTGCACAAAAGAGAAATAATATTCTGAAATCTGTTTAGTGTCTTTTCCATCGGATAAAGATCAAAATCTTTTGAAATTTGAATTTGGAAGGCTTTCAACACTAGCAAAGAGTAACTTAGAGATGCAGAATGGAGTTTTAGGAAGGTATTATAGAGATAATGAGCTCAGCTAACCGAGATCCTAAGTGATTCCAAAAAGAACAATAAAGGGACCATTGGTTAATAGCATGATCTCATATAGTTCCCTTCCTTCCTTGTGGTTCTTCACCACAACAACCATTTCCTCTCTACTCATTGCCAAAAATCCTAGTTTTTCATTCTGAAAACTTTAAAGAAACCAATAAGAAACACGATTTGGAAGATTAAATGGAGAGAAAATCTGATTTTTCACAAACAGATTTTAAATCGGTTTGAAAATCATCAAAGACTTAAAGAGATCCCTTTCTTTTGAAATGGCTGAGACTTAGAGTTGATATGATGCTTGAATAAGAGGTTCTTCACCTCAGAAACATTCATTCTCCTCATTGTCTCAAAGGGTCTCGTTTTAGAAAGAAAAACCATACTTTTGTTCCAGAGCAAAAGCGGTTCGGAAACAATTTTTGGAAAACCTTTTTTACACAATAAGAACACAATTTTTGTTGACTTTTCTGTTGACTTTTCATTAACCATATTTGAGATTGGTGGCCTTGATGGGGTCTTGATCAATACTCCCCCTCAAGCTTGACTCCGCAATATGATTCATTCGGGTTAAGCTTGAAAGTTGTAACTCCCCACCTCATTAAAACCAACTAAGGGAAAAAGAGTATGGATCATAGTTACGGTTTGAACTTGGATCATAGTCTAAGTTCCTCCATTGGCTCTTCGGCCTTTGCTTTGGCTTCAATGCATCAATAAATGCTTCAATACTCCCCCTCAAGCTTGGTCGTCAAGCATCAACGAGCGCCAAGCTTGGAAGTGGTACAAGTTGGGAGGCTCCCCCATTCGGTCAACACTCCATTTGGAACCATCTGTAATGGTATCATCTTAAATGTATCCATCTTTGACATTCCCTTAGCTTCAGCTCTTTGGTATGTCATATCACGGATCATAATACCCTGGATGATGCTCACAGGAAACACACAACATTAGCTTATAAGAAAATTTGACAAAGGTTAGGATTCATACCTTTACATATCCATTATATTGAATTGGATCATGTAAGCTTGATAGCTCCATGCATCAATGGACAATTATAGATGGGTTGCTCCTCCATTGCTTGCAATCCCCTCAGAATATGGCTTGAAAAAGCCCCCAAGTCAAAATTTTGAAAAATAAAAAATGTTGACTATTTTTCTGTTTGTTGACCGTATGGTCGGACTACCCATCTCAACCCTCGGTACGTGATTCCTCGACCCGCGGTACGTGCCTCTTGACCCGATGGCTGTACCGTGCTCCACACATCCCGCCGTTGACATTTTGGTCAAAAGGTTGACTTTTCCAAAAATGCATTTCCAATGCATTCTTTTGGTCTTTTCTTGGCATTTCTCAACCTTTGGTGACTTCTTGGACCTCCTTTGGGTCTTCTAAGCCCCTTTTTTGAGTTGCCTTGGCTTCATTACTACAAGCTTTTTTAAGTCTATCCAACACTTGTTCATAGCTTTCACCTTAGAATTCTTAGTGGACCTTCCATTTTGTGAAGGTCTCATCCTCTCTATGTCTTCTTGACTTCTTGTTCATGACACCAATGAACAAGTCATTTGACTTGTTGCCTTCGGGTTTTCACCAAGAGGTTACTTCCTTGATATTTTGGATGCTTTCTTATGTGTAAGTGTGTGGTTGAGGAATGAGCGCCTCTATGCACCTTCGTCCCAACTCCTCCATAACCATTTACGGATCTTTTCGGCCTCCCCTTTATCCTTGACAGTTGCACATTGATCCACAAAACTTTCCTCTTGAGAATGTCCTCGGCTTGACTCCTTTAAAGCTTCAACATGAAGAATCAAAATTTTAAAGTACCTTGCCGAGGGGTTTAAGGAAGTAAACGACACATGAAATGCAAGTTACAATGACATGATATATGTATGTATAATTGAAGAAGAACTAAGAAGAGTTTAAGAGTTAGCCTTTTCTTTGATAATGGTCCGATTGTTGGGGATTTGGTCTCTAGCTCTTCAATCCTACACTGATGTTTGCACCTTTGATTCCCAACAAGTCTGAGGATGAATCATTCCTTCATATTTCGGATTTGATTCATTTGAGCTTTGCATACTTGCGGCTTAAGTTCAAGAGGATCCTTCTTGCAACCTCTCTACATCAATTCTGCCATCACACCATTGACTTCTCTTATGTCTTATTGTGACCCTTTTTCCTCCATAGCTTGCATCTACACGCTTTAGTGGAGGTTGCCGAGAGATTTGAGGTGTAATCACTTGCTTCTATAAGCCTTGATTCCATGGGTTTTGCCTTAATCCAAGTTCTATGTTCCATGGCTCAAGCTTGTGGCACACGTTTTTGGTTAGGGACTCTTCATGAAGAATGATTTGAGTTCATTTGAACTCCACACAAGGATCCACCTCATCAATATCATCTTGAGAGGCCCTTCCTAACGATCCGATCACACTATGGAGCTTCTTTATGGTTTACTCTTCTGCTTGCTTCACATGATCACAACAGCTTATCTTCATTGACCATATTTTTTATATCACATAGTCCATCGAATCTTCCCTTGGGAATACTCACGCAAAGCTTCGGGTTATACGTTCATCGAGATAAAGATATGTGAGAATATTAAAACATTTGACATTTGATGGCTCCAAGACAAGAATCACACCGATCATGTGTAGAAGTTACTAGGCAAATACGGACAAACAAGAGCATATAAGCAATTATATGAGAGAAGGTTTTAGAGATAGCCTTTATTTGCTCCATAAGTAGTTCGGGTTTGTAAGGTACAAGAGCATCTCTTTCCCTACACAACTATGGTTGAAGTCCTTTGCTTTTGATCTGATTCAACACCTTTCATCAGTCTCACATCGAGTTGTGACCATTGGTTCTAACTTTCCAAGCAAGTAAGTCGCCTATCAAGACTAAACAAGTTGCGGTTTTGGTTTGCCTTTCCATTCATCACAGCTTGCTTTACTCCATAAAGGAGGTTACCTAGCTACAACAAAGAGTTTGGGCACCACACTTTATACAAGAGTTAGAGACAATCTAGCTTTAACCCAATAAAACTTGGAAGATTTAAAAAAAATCCGAACCAAGGATTTTAAAGAGAGTAAACTCAGTCCAAGGTTTTTAACATTTACAAGAGACGGATTCATCATGATTTTGCACACTATAGTTCATAAGAATCAAGTGTGTTTTCATCATGATTCACGATTTTAACAAGCTTGGCTCAAGCGCATGGTTCAAGCTCAAGAAATGGGTGAAGAACAAGCTTAAATGACGGCTTGAATTTGTAAAAGAGTCTGCACGAAAGTCAAACAATATTTTGAAATCGGTTTAGTCTTTTATCAATTGGATAAAGATCAAAATCTTTTGAAATTTGAATTTGGAAGGCTTTCAACACTAGCCAAGAGTACCTAGAGATGAAGAATGAAGTTTTAGGATGGTATTATAAAGATAATGAGCTCAGCTAACCGCGATCCTAAGTGATTCCAAAAGGAACACCCAAGGGACTGGTTGGTAATAGCATGATCTCATATAGTTCTCTTCCTTCTTGTGGTTCTTCACCACAACAACCATTTCCTCTCTCTTCAATGCCACAAATCCGAGTTTTTCATTCTGAAAACTTTAAAGAAACCATTAAGAAATACGATTTGGAGGATTAAATGGAGAGAAAATCGGATTTTTCAAAAACAGATTTTAAATTGGTTTCAAAATCATCAAAGACTTAAAGAGATCCCTTTCTTTTGAAATGGCTGCGACTTTGAGTTGATATGATGCTTGAATAAGAGGTTTCGTTTTAGAAAAAAAACCACACTTTTGTTCAAGAGCAAAAGCGGTTTGGAAGCAATTTTTGAAAACGTTTATCACACAATTAGAAAGCAAGAATATGAGATTCATGGATCTTGCTCTGATACCATGTTGGAATTTGCGGAAGATAATTATAGAGAAGGAGAGATTTGGAGAATAGAGATTGAGAGATTTTAGTAACCAAGAGACTAAGAGATTTAGTAACCAAGAATGAGATATTTTGTGAGAGATATTTGGCGTATTTTGGCCATAAGGCCGAGAGAGAGAGAGAGTATAGTAAACAAGTTGATTTTATTCCATATGAATAATAATGTGTTACAAGATGCCCTATTTATAGGAAAGACAACAGATTTTTCAGTTCAAACAGGGGAACCCCGCTCCTTCTAGCCGTTGGAGGAGAGAGACTTTTGTTGGAACCAATGTTGAAAGTGACCTTTCACCATTTTGGTCCAACACATACAAGGATAAGGTCACAAGCCTTTCCTTCAGTTCCAACGGTCAAAATGCCTTTGAATCCACTTCAAATCAACCCACAAACCGGTCNTACTTTCCAAAATATTGACTTTTTGTTGACTTTTCTGTTCACTTTTCTGTTGACTTTTCTGTTCACTTTTCATTGACCATATTTGAGATTGGTGGCCTTGATAGGGTCTTGATCAATAGGTTTGCTCATGCGGGACGCGTTCATATGGTCAATGAAAAGTCAACAGAAAAGTCAACAGAAAAGTCACCGTATGGTTTAGCTTCTTCTCTCAGTCTTCCCGGATTGCCTTGTGATACATACGGTTCACGATCTCCGGAGCAATCTGGTGCATTCCGTTCTTGTCTGTTCCCATTAGCAATTGGTTCTTCCATTTGTCTTAGGCCTTCCAAGATAAACCTAAGACTTTGGGCTCGGTCAGATGGTGAGTTGGCTAGGTCCTTTAGCTCATTCCAATTTTTCACCTCATGATATCCTTTGTTCTCAATGAACTTCACTTCCTGGGATATCAGGACTCTTCTTGTCTCTGGGTTGTAACATTTGTAGCCTTTTTGGATTGTTGAGTAGCCAATGAACATGCATCTTGTACTCTTGTCCTCCGGGTACTAATACAAAACATACACAACCAAAGACTCGTAAGTGGCTAATTGATGGTATTGAGTTGTTAAGTACCTCAAGCGGTGATTTATCCTTGAGAACTTTTGTTGGAGTTCAGTTAATCAAGTAGCATGCGGTCATCACGGCATCGCTCCAAAGCCTTTTGGGTACATTGGTAAGGAACATCATTGATCGTGCAACCTTCATATAATGCCGATTCTTTCTTTCTACCACTCCAAAGCCTTTTGGGTACATTGGTAAGGAACATCATTGATCGTGCAACCTTTATATAATGCCGATTCTTTCTTTCTACCACACCATTTTGTTGTGGTGTGTAAGGGTAGCTTGTTTGGTGCTCTATTCCGTGCTTTGCAAGGTATCCCTTGAATATTTAGCTTGTGTATTCCCCACCATTATCCGATCATAACCTTTTCACATTAGAGTTATAGTGATTAGTTACATATGTATGAAAGTTGACAAAGGCTTCAAACACATGATCTTTAGATTGTAGGAGTGTTAGCCAAGTAAACTTTGATTTCTCATCTATGAATGTGAAAAAAATACTTTCAATTATCTCTAGATAAGAAAGGTGAACACCAAACATCCGAGTGAACTAATTCAAAGCATTTTTCATAAGTTGTAACACACTTGGGAAACACAGATCTGCAATGTTTCCCAAGGATACAAGCCTCACATTCTACATTATCAAAGGAACTACTTGGAAACATCAAATTAAAAGCCCTACTATGAGGATGTCCTAATCTAGCATGCCAAATAGCATTTTCATTACTAGAATCTACGGAATTAAAAGCATTGGATAGAATTAAAGATTTCTTTGTGTCTCCAAGCACATATAGTCCTCCTTTGTCACTCCTTGCCCAAGTAAGGATCCGGTCTCAATATCCTGAAATTTACGTCATTAGGACCAAAAATAGCTTTGCATTTTAGATCATTAGTGGTCTTATGAACCGATAAAATATTTGATGTAAATTTTGCTAAATAAAAAGCTTTGCTCTTTTCGCTAAAGAGCTTCAAATCCCCAATCCCTTTATTGGAACCTTGTGGCCATTTGCTATCATAACATTGCCCATTGTAGGTTTTATGTTATGTAATAGATTTGGGTCAGAAATCATATTGTAAGATGCACCCGAATAAACAACTAAGGGTCTTGAGGCTTTGAATTTGCTAGATTTATTACCGGATTCCTTGAGACTTGTGAGTGACTTGATGAGGGCATCAAGGTTGAGGCGCCTCTCAGCATCTTGAATGACAGCTGCATGAGCTATTCTATTGTCCATATCCATTTGAGAAGGTCCGATGGAGGCAGTTTCAGCTTGACTTGGCTCTCCTTCTTCTCTTCTCGGGTTGGCTCTAGCTTCCTTGAATTTGGAAGGTTTGAGGTGAGGGTGTAGAATCCAGCACTTGTCTTTTGTGTGACCCTATCAAAGTCAACAAAAAAGTCAACAGAAAAGTCAACAGAAAGTCAACAAAAAATCAAGAAAAAGTCAACATTTTGGAAAATGCTCAAATTGATTTCGGTTTGAATTCTGATGCCTTGGACCGGTTTTTGAGTTGATTTGAAGTGGATTCTTAGGCATTTTGACCGTTGAAACTGAAGGAAAGGTCTTGTGACCTTATCCTTGTATGTGTTAGACCAAAATGGTGAAAGGTCACTTTCAACCTTGGTTCCAACAAAAGTCTTTCCCCTCCAACGGCTAGAAGGAGCGGGGTTCCCCTGTTTGAACTAAAAAATCTGTTGTCTTTCCTATAAATAGGGCATCTTGTAACACATTATTATTAAGAAGTAATAAAATTAACTTCTTCACTATACTCTCTCTCTCTCGGCTTTATGGCCAAAATACTCCAAATCTCTCTTACAAAATCTCTCATACTTGGTTACTAAATCTCTCAATCTCTTGGTTACTAAAGTCTCTCAATCTCTATTCTCCAAATCTCTCCTTCTCTATAACTATCTTCCGCAAATTCCAACATGGTATCAGAGCATGATCAATGAATTACATATTCTTTTTGTTCTTATTGTGTGAAAAATGTTTTCCAAAAATTGTCTCCAAACCGCTTTTGCTCTTGCACAAAAGTGTGGTTTTTCTTTCTAAAACGAGACCCTTTGAGACAAATGGACTGTTGACCAAAAGGGGGAGCTATCAAGCTTACATGGAGCTATCAAGCTTACATGATCCAATTCAATACAATGGATATGTAAAGGTATGAATCCTAACCTTTCTCAAATTTTCTTATAAGCTAATGTTGTGTGTTTCTTGTGAGCATCATCCAGGGTATTATGATCCGTAATATGACATACGAAAGAGCTGAAGCTAAGGGAATGTAAAAGATGGATACATTAAAGATGGTTCCAAATGGAGTGTTGACCAAAAGGGGGAGTGACGCGGAAACCCCAACGAATCCGCACTTCGAGTTGTAAGGATAATCTTTGATCTTCAAAGAATTCGAGTAACCTCCACCTTAGGTATATTAAACCTAAGATTTTTGCTATTTCAACTCGCCTTCAATCAAGCAAGGTGGTGGAACCACGGAATGTAGATTAGAGCAGCCCCCACCTTTGGTATATTAAACAGAAGATTGTTGCTGTTTCAACTCTTGTCTTCACGCCAATTGCAAGGAATGGCCACACAAGTATGATGGAAAATACTTGATAAACCGGTTTGATCACTTGGATATGACACACAAAGACTGATTGAAAAGTTCACAAGGAACAAAAGAGAATCACTCTCGAATTTTATTGATAAAAAGTTGGATTATCTCTGGAAAGAGAATTACAAGAAAATAAAATGACTTGGCAGAAATCTAGAGCATTCATAGTCTCGAAAATGAGATAAGACTACTTAGGGAATGAAGAGCATTAATCCTATTTGACCGAAATTAACTCTTCAGTGTTGAATGTCTCTTAATCTCCCAAATCCCGTGTTTTTCTAGCAGGTTACTTGGAATTGACTTTTGGTCTCCCATTTTCCGTCTTTTATAAGGTAGCTTCTAAATCCTACTAAAAGGCTCGTTATGGACTTGTAAAAGACGCCAAACACGCGGTACTTGTTGAGTAATATTCCCCACTAGTTTTTCTTGGTGTTCCTAGTCCAAAAGGCTTTGAATAAATCCGCAAAGGTTTCTTGAATTTCTTTAGCATGTAATTTTGTAATGGGTCTGCTTGGAATCTCCAAAGCTTGTTGAAACTCCTTCGGACTGAGCTCGGTTTTGACTTGCGGATGCTTGATCGTCCTTTTTGTTTGGTCCTCGTCCATGATCATATCAGGGAGCCTCCTAACTTGTACTACTTCCAAGCTTTGCGCTTAGTGAGGCTTGACGACCAAGCTTGAGGGGGAGTATTGAAGCATTTATTGATGAATTGAAGCCAAAGCAAAGACCGAAGAGCCAATGGAGGAACTTAGACTATGATCTAAGTTCAAACCGTAACTATGATCCATACTCTTTTTCTCTTAGTTGGTTTTGTGCCAATGGGTTTTCCACTAAGGTTTTTAATGAGGTGGTGAGTTAAAACTTTCAAACTTAACTCGAATGAATCACATTGTGGAGTCAAGCTTAAGGGGGAGTATTGATCAAGAGACCCTATCAAATTCAGTAATGTCAAATATGGTCAACAAAAAGTCAACAGACTAGTCAACATTTTGGAAAATGCTTAAATTGATTGGGGTTTGATTTCTGATGCCTTGGACCTGTTTGTGAGTTCATTTGAAGTGGATTCAAAGGTCATTTTGACCGTTGGAACTGCAGGAAAGGCTTGTGACCTTATCCTTGTATGTGTTGGACCAAAATGGTGAAAGGTCACTTTCAACCTTGGATCCAACATAAGTCTTTCCCCTCCAACGGCTAGAAGGAGCGGGGTTCCCCTATTTGAACTGAAAAATCTGTTGTCTTTTCTATAAATAGGGCCTCTTATAACACATTATTATTAAGAAGTAATAAAATCAACTTCTTCACTATACTCTCTCTCTCTCTTGGCCTTATTGTCAAAATACTCCAAATCTCTCTCACAAATTCTCTCATTTTTGGTTACTAAATCTCCTCAATCTCTTGGTTACTAAAATATCTCAATCCCTATTCTCCAAATCTCTCCTTCTCTATAGTTATCTTCCGCGAATTCCAGCAGTTAGCTGTGACAAGTTCACCAAGACCACCAAAGAGGCCAAGACTTCCTCTTTCCTTTTGGATCCGGGCACATACTTCATCCTGGTCTGGAAGTTTTTTCATCCCTCAGTATATGTACAATCAGATTATTGTACCTTGGGCTAAGGGTCAAGAGAAGAATGAACACCCTATCTTCTTCACGCCTCTTATGTAGGATTTCTGGATCGGTTGTTACAGGGCGCAGCATCTCAAGTTCGGCCCTTAGGGATCTCCATTTCCCAAAGTGAGAGGTGAATTCGGTGTTTTCTTGGACAAGATTGTTCATAACTTTCTGGACTTTGAACACATAGGTGTAAGTGGAGATATTACCAAACACCTTCTAGAGAGTGTCCCATAACTCTATTGTATTTTCACAGTAGGAGTATGTCTCATGAATTGGTCCATCAAGGGAGCTTTGAATTATGGCCATCAGTACTTGGTCTTCTTGAAACCATTTGTTTGCATCTCCGACGACTACCACTTGATTCCCGTCCATGGTGGTGACTTAGTTTTGTGCGGCGCCTAGTTCGACGTGTTCCCATAGCCCACGCCCACATAGGATTCTCTTCACCGTTCTGGACCAGAGGAGGTAGTTTGGGCCCTTGAGTATGACATGAACACCAAGATGCTTGAGATTTTTCATGGCGGATTGGCTATTATCCAATGGGTAAAGCTATTGTCCGCTGGGTAAAGATGAAGGACAAGTGTAAATGAGAAACTGAACGGTGAGAATGGAGAATGGAAGACGAGAAGATTGAAGATGAAAAGAATAGAGAAGGGTTAGACCGCTTGCTCTGATACCATGTTGAATTTTAGAGAGAGTGTTTGCGGAAATTAGATTGAATAAAGAGAGTGAAGATGAGATAAAACTGAGTTTATTTCTTGTTTGTTCTTACAACAGAAACTTTGACAATTTATAGGAAATTCACATGAGAGATAAGGTTTAAATCTTGCCACACAATTTGAATGGAGGAGCCTTTGGTATTGGGATTGGCATAAAGAGGATAGTGACGCATCAGCGATCTCAGTTTTACCAAAAAGAAGGGAGAGTCACGTGATGTCCTTAGCTCCAACGCTCTTCTTAAGACGTCTTCTAGAGGAGCAGGCTTTTAATGGTCAAGAGGATACCTTCTAGATAGTCTTTAGGGTGTTGAGTTGACTTTTGACTTTGGTCCCGGGTTGACTATTTTCAAGGTGTGCACACTTTGTACAAAAAGATTATTCTGCAGGTAGAGCACAGAGTAGTGTACTGAGCAAAGTTGCTGCACAGAGTAGTGTACTGGCCGAGTGGTTGATGGCTCCGGTCTTGAAAACCGGTATAGTTCTAACTTTAGGCTGGGGGGTAGGTCATGGGGGAGAAGTTATAGACATCCTGCCAGAGAACAACTGCAGCTGAGACGAGAGCTTCCTCCACTAGCAGGTTTTTTGGAAAACTCCATATATTCTGGTGTGGATGGCAGGCAGTCAACAAAAGGGTACCTGTACCCGAAACCGACACAGGTGGGGGTAGCCTCCCGTTTGACCGATTTCTCAGAGTCAGAAGAAGATCTCTCATCTGAGACTTTCGTCCCTGCTCGACGGGTGGGTCTTGCAGTTAAGCTCCCTTCTGCCTTTGCACTTTAGCAGTTCGCCCTGTTAATCCGCCAGGGCTCTAAAAAAAGACAAGTATAGAACTAAGGCTGAAAGGGTCACACTTCTTTCTGTTTGCATAAAACTGGTGTTGTTCCAAAATAATCTACAGATCTACGAAGAAACGCCAAAAGCGAAGGCAGCTCTCTGGGTCCGGGATGGAGGAGGCTAGGTTAGCCGAAAGATGGTTATCGTTGCATAATTTGTACAAAAATATTTATTTCGGGTGTTCACACTTTGTACAAAACTCATAAACTCCATTTTTTGGTCCAGATCAAAACTAAGGAACGACAAACTTTCAGACCTTGATGAAGTCTGTGCCCGGATCCAAAGGGAGAAAGGAAGTCTTGGTCTATTTGTTGGTCTCGGTGAACTTGTCACAGCAAAAAAGTAGTATACAAGCCCTTGGAGAAGAAGAATCTGTTATGTGACCATTGCAAGAAGAAAGGCCACACCAAAGACAAGTGCTGGATCCTTCATCCTCACCACAAACCCTCCAAGTTCAAGGAAGCTCATGCCAATGCCGTAAGAGAAGATGGTGGACCAAGACAAGCGGAAACCTCCATTACCGGACCATCACCAATGGATGCGGACAATGGACTAGCTCATGCAGCCACCATCCAAGATGCGGAAAGGAGACTCAACCTTGACGCCCTCATCAAGTCACTCACAAGTCTCAAGGAATCTGGTAACTCATTTTGCAAATTCAAAAACCCAAGACCCTTAGTTGTTGATTCGGGTGCATCTCCCAATATGATTCGTGATTCGAATCTTTTACACAACATAAAACCTACAATTGGCAATGTTTCAATAGTCAACGGCCATAAGGTTCCAATAAAAGGGATTGGTGATTTGGAAATCTTTAACAAAAAGAGCAAAGCCTTTTACTTACCGAAATTTACATCAAATCTACTTTTGGTCCATAGGACCACTAATGATATAAAATTCAAAACTATCTTTGACCCTAATAATGTACAATTTCAGGATATTGAGACTGGATCCATACTTGGACAAGGAGTGACCCAAGGAGGACTATATGTGCTTGAAGACACAAATAAAACTTCAAATCTATCCAATGCTTTAAATTCCGTAGTTTCTAGTAATGAAAATGCCATTTGTCATGCTAGATTAGGGCATCCTCATAGTAGAGCTTTTAACTTGATGTTGCCAAGTAGTTCCTTTGATAATGTAGAATGCGAACCATGTATTCTTGGGAAACATTGCAAGTCCGTGTTTCCCAAGTCTTCTAAAATCTTTGAAAAATACTTTGAATGAGTTCACTCTAATGTTTTGTGTTCACCTTGCTTATCTAGGGACAATCAAATATATTTTGTCACATATATAGATGAAAAATCAAAGTTTACTTGGCTAACTCTTCTTCCATCTAAAGACCGAGTTTTTGAAGCATTTTTCAAATTTCACACATATGTGACTAACCATTACAATTGTCATGTGAAAAGCTTGCGCTCGGATAATGGAGGGGAATACACAAGTCAAATGTTAAAAGGATACCTTACCAAACACGGAATTGAGCACCAAACAAGTTGTCCTTATACCCCACAACAAAAAGGTATGGCGGAAAGGAAGAATAGACATCTTCTGGAAGTTGCAAGATCCATGATGTTTCACACCAATGTACCCAAGAGGTTTTGGAGTGATGCCGAGATGACCGCATGCTACTTGATCAATTGAACTCCCACAAAAGTTCTCAATGATAAATCTCCATATGAGGTACTCAACAACTCAATACCATCATTTAGTCACTTACAAGTATTTGGTTGTGTATGTTTTGTATTAGTACCCGGATAATTGAGAAACAAGCTAGAGGAGAAGAGTACAAGATGTATGTTCATTGGCAACTCAACAACCCAAAAAGCATACAAATGTTAAAATCCGATCACAAGAAAGGTTATGGTCCGAGCTTTTTGCTTGAACTTGAGAAAGGTGAAGTTTTTCTTCACAAAATGACTTAAAAGAGGTACCTTTAAGATAGAAACACCGAAAGCTTGAAGCTTTAAGTAGATGATACTCAGAAGTTGCAAGCTTTTTCCTTGTGCAACAATGGCGAATTTGTACGGAACTTGCTTGCACTTTTGAGATAAGTGAGGCTTTTCCTTCAAAAGATGGCTTAAAGTTGACACCTTTAAGCTAGAACCACCTAAAGATCGCAGCTTTAGGTAAGAGATCCTTGAAAGTTGCAAGCTTTTCCGTTTGATATCAATGGCGGATTTGTACGGATTGCAACACGGAAAGGTTTGAGATTTGCTTTCAGCAAGCAAAGTAACCAAATGCGGAAGAATATGGAGCAGGATAAAGAATCACTGCTCTGATACCATGTGGGTTTTGGTCATCAAAGCTAATAGACTTGTGCAGAAGTTTTAGAGAGAAAGAAGAACCGAGAGAGAGAGTTTAGAGAGAGGGAATATTCATTTCTCATAGAATTGTAAATGGTTATAAGCAGAGTTTAAATAGATAGAAAAAGTGGTTGGTGGCCCAACGGTCATAAGGAGCCTTATCCATAGTGTGCTTTATGCTTTATGCTTTTGGGACCACTTATGGATAAGGCCCTTATCCACAAACGGCTATATGCCTTTATAGTACAACGGTAATAACACAAATGGGCTTAGTGGACCTAAACATTTCTGCTCTTCTTCAATCTCTTCTTGATCTCAAACCAGCAGCCTTGCACAACACTTGTACGGATGGTGGTTCCGTACATGTACGGACGGTGGTTTCGTACATGTACGGACGGTGTTGTACGGCCTACTCGGAATGGTAAGTTTGGGGTGTGGTAGTCACTTAGGCACTTGGATATGTGTGTGGCTTGGCTAAGTGAGGATGCTTGGCTAATACTCCCCCTCAAGCTAAGTCGTAAGGAACGAAGGCTTAGCTTGGAAAACCCAAAGTTAACACCTCGTTAAAAACCGCAATAAGGAAAACCCAGTGGGACAAAACTTTATCAAGGAAAAAGAGTGTGCAAACCTTGGGTTTAGAGGACATGAAGTCAAGGGCGATCAAGACTCAAAAGTCCAAGTTTACCATAACTGTGGTTGCAAACTTTGGAACTTGCAGCCTTAGTGAAGATGTCTGCAAGCTGATCTTCACTTGGTGTATAACATGGAAGGATTCCTCCCTCCGCAATCCGTTCACAAACCTTGTGGCAATCCACTTCTACATTCTTGGTTCTCTCATGAAAGACTGAATTGTTGGCAATGTGGATAACGGCTTGATTGTCGCAATGCATGGTGATCGGCTCGGTTGTCTCACGTCCTAAGTCCTTAAGAATGGCTCGAAACCAGACTAACTCATCCGTGAGTCTCCTCATGGCCCTATACTCAGCTTCCGCACTCGAACATGCCACAACCTTTTGCTTCTTCGTCTTCCAAGTCACCATGTTACCTCCAATGAAAGTACAATACCCTGTAGTGGACTTCTTACCATTTCTATCACCGGCCCAATCAGCATCACAATACCCCGCAATAACCGTGCTCTCATGCTTTCCCATCCAAATCCCTTGGCTCAAACTCCCTTTGATGTATTTGAGAATCCGCTCAAGCATGGACCAATGGTACTTTGTCGGAGCTTGCATGTGTTGGCTGACCTGGTTCACGGCAAAACAAAGATCAGGCTGAGAGATAGTTAGGTATATGAGTTTACCGACTAGTCTTCGATACTTCTTGGCATCCTCAAACGGTTCATCATCTTTCTCCCCCTCTCGGTTGACCTTATACCCATCCTCAAGTTGTACTTGTTGATTACACTTCTCCATTTCTGTCTCATGAATCACATCAAGTGTGTACTTTCTTTGAGATAGAAACAAGCCTTCTGTAGAATGGCAAATCTTCCGTACTTTAGTTAACCCAAATCTTTAATATCAAAAACGGAATGGAGATAGGATTTTGTTTCAACTATACCTTCCCTATCATTACCCGAGATGATAAGGTCATCAACATATATCAACACAACGACAATACCTCTAGAGCTCTTGAGTGTGAAAAAAGTGTGGTCTGCCTCGCATTTCTTGAACCCTCTATCTCTAAGAGTGTGGATGAGCTTTTGGTACCATGCTCTTGGTGATTGCTTCAGCCCATAGATGGCTTTCCTTAGTCTTAATACTTTCCCGGGTTGGAACTTTGATTCAAGTCCCGGTGGTGGTGTCATGTACACTTCCTCCTCCAGCTCGCCTTGAAGGAATGCGTTCTTAACTATTAGTCAAGTTCCTCACTTAGCCAAACCACACACCTATCCAAAGTG
>OVBA01006528.1:3788-16753 GCA_900406435.1 Lepidium aucheri
TCACAAGGAGCTTTTACGCCAGGTAAACTAATTACAGATAATATATTGATCACACATGAATTGGTCCATCATATCAAAACTAACAGAAAAGTGAAAGGATCACATATGCTGATCAAAACAGACATTTCAAAAGCATATGATAGGCTTGAATGGGACTTCATCAGAGATGTGCTAAATTATCTTGGATTTGATTCAAAATAGATACATCTAGTCATGAACTGTATATCATCAGTGACATACTCCATCTTAGTAAATGGTCAAGCTCATGGTTTGATTCACCCACAGCGAGGCATCAGACAAGGAGATCCGCTTTTGCCATACTTATATATCCTCTGCACGGAAGTCTTAACTAGAAAAATGGAGTCACTTACATTACAAGGAAAACTCACGGGGATCCAATTTAACTCGGAAGGATCGACTATCAGTCATTTGCTATACGCTGACGACAGTCTTTTTGTTTGTAAAGCTAGCGTTCAAGAAGCCAAAATACTAAAGGACTTGCTACAGGATTACGCTGAGATCTCTGGACAAAGGATAAACTTTGATAAATCGGCTATAAGTTTTGGAAAGATGTCAGAGTCCATTAAGCAAGGAATCAAAGATATATTAGGTATCACGTCAACAAATGGCATGGATAGATACCTTGGCCTTCCTCACTCATTCACAGGATCCAAAACTAAGGCACTAAGTTTCATAACAAGCAAACTAAAAGCTAAAACCTCCTCATGGTATGCCAAAACACTATCGGCAGGTGGTAAAGAAATAATGCTCAAGACAGTGGCTATGGCGCTTCCCATATATGCTATGTCTTGTTTTTTGCTCACTAAAACCCAATATAAGCAACTCATAAAACTCATGAGAGACTTTTGGTGGAACCAGGAGGCAGAACATAAGAAAATTCCATGGATTTCATGGCAGAAGATACAGCAAAATAAATCTCAAGGTGGATTAGGCATAAGGGATTTTGAAGCTTTTAATGTTGCACTTTTGGCTAAATAAGCTTGGCGTATCTTATCTAGACTATCCTCTCTACTAGCCAGACTATATAAGTCCATTTACTTTACAAGACAAGATTTTCTAGAAGCTCCATTGGGGTTCAAGCCATCCTATGGATGAAGAAGCATACAGAGTGGGAAAGACCTTCTTAGTAAAGGTCTAATCAAACAAATAGGAAATGGTAAAGACACTTACGTATGGACATCAAAATGGATAATGGACTCATCACCAAGGCCACCGATCAGTAAGGAATCAAGACTAAATGTCAACCTCAAAGTAAGTGAATTAATAGGTCATAATGGGTGGAATATGGAAGCTCTTCACAACACCATACCCCAAATAGATATTCCTAAAGTTTTAAAGATTACACCCGCTTTGAATAAGGAAGATACATGGATTTGGGGATATAATTTATCAGGGGACTATTCAGTAAAAAGTGGATACTGGCTAATGACTCATCTGACGACTTATGGATGTTTGAGGCAACCAGAGCAGGTTAACTTTAAAACAATACTTAAAGGCAAAATAAGGAAAATAAATGCTCCACCCAAGATTAAGATATTCATCTGGAGAGCGTTATCAGATGCATTACCGGTTCAAATGCTTCTACATCACAGAAGAATAACTGATTCACCAATTTGTCAAATCTATTCAATAGCTAATGAAACAATACACCATATGCTCTTTGAATGCCATACAGCCAGACAACTGTGGCGTCTCGCAAACATACCAGAACCAGTGAGAGGGTTTCAAAATAATTCTTTAGAAGGTAACATTTTCCACTTACTTTAGTTAGAAACTCAGTTAATGGTCCCAAGGGACATTTGTCACAGCTTTCCATGGATTCTCTGGTGTATTTGGAAGACGAGGAATACTATAGTGTTGGAAAAATCACAACCAAATTTATTAATTAACCTTCAAGAAGCAAAGAAGGAGGCAGAGGTATGGTGGAAACAAAAAGATCAAAAGAATACATTAGAGGAAAACACCAGATTGCTGATTACGGAACCAAGTCAAATCCAGAACAGAGGTATGAGATATCAAGTGTGGTGGCACACAAAATTCAACAAGAAGGAAAACCTACATGGCGGAGCTTTTGTTTTCCAGGACAAAGATACATTTAAGACTTGGCACGCCAGACAAACCATACTGAGCTATGGCAACAAAACACAGGTACAGCTACAAGGTCTAATCAATACTATGCAAAGTACGTTGGACCTAAAACTTTTTCCTGCTACCATCTGTATAGATGAAGAAAGGATTTTTGAATGTGTGATGCAACAGCACAAATGGCCAAGGTTTAATCATCAGTTGCAAAACATCAACATACTGAAGGATCAAATGACAGAGTCCCAATTCCACCTCATCCCAAAACAAACCAACTCATGGCAATATTGCATAGCTAATAGTGTATGCCAAGATGGACGTTACCAAGACTATATGGCTAAAGACATTCCAATGTGGCTTGACCAAGGTAACCCTCCAATACACTTCTCCAAAAATAGGATTTCATAATCCACTGCAACCGAGGGACCATCAACAGCTAACTTCTCGGGCATGTTTTGAAATTGATCTCTACTCCCCTTCTATTTTTCGGAGGCTTTAATTATTATTAATGGGCCTCTTGATACCATTAATAGTATTTATTACCAATGATAAGCCCACAAACTATAAAACCTAATGATTACCTTGCCCTTCTCAAAAATCCTCCCTCGAAACAGCCAATCATTTTCCACTCACCCACGCTACCTTCCTCATACTCTACATCATGTCCCAAAAAACAATCATTACTTGCTTTCTACCATAATAACCTCTCTACTTCAGACTAAAACAAATGGCAACTTCAATGGAATGGTTCAATCAATTACTTTCTCTCACCAACAACAAAATCCTTGCTTGGAGAAACAAAAGATATAGGCGGCTATGCAGTACATTTGGAGAACATGCATTGGTTGTTTAAGCACAAGAAGCGAGGTTTCTCTCATACGGACAATTGTGTTGAGGAAGATAGACACGTCTTTCCTTACTATCTCTTTATGAACAAGACTAAGCATTGAGTTTTGGCTAACTCTTTTTCTTCTTCATACATGCAAAGCTTCGAACAAGAAATATGGTTGATAACTTTTGGGCAGCATCGGAACAATTCCATCTAGGGAGAAGAGACGATGATGTCTACATCCCATATTTTGCTTATTATAGTACGGAGGAGATGGGTAAATTGAGCTTGGTGGCACGCCCCATGAACTACGCACAACAAGACTTGGTGGAGATGGCTATGGAATTTCCAAGAGCATGGAGAATGAAAACAAGAGTCCATAGAAGGATCATCGATCACAATTATGTGCAGTTCATATTCACCTCAAAAGTTGATCTTGTTTCAGTCCTCCGTCGTCAGCCGCTATCTTTTAATGGATGGTTAGTCTTGATTCAAACATGGGAACCAATAGACTCAAGCTTATACTTCCATTCAGTTCCGGTGTGGATAAAGATTCACGATCTCCCATTACAGTATGCTTCCCCAATGACTACGAGGCTTATTGCTAGGACACTTGGTGAGGTGTTTGAGATTGATGTCCAAAACCATTTAGTCACTAGGGCAACCACCATCAGAGCAAAGATAAGTATCAATCCTTTTGCTAGATTAAAGTTTTTTAAGCCAGTCAAATTTCAAAATGGAGAAAGATTACACGTTTTCATACACTACGAAGGCATCACCAACTTCTGTTTAAACTGTCAAAAGTTGACTCACGCAACTAGCATGTGTTCATATGTTCCTTGTCCTACTGACTACTTGATCAATGATGAAGATCTTGAGGAGCAAAGAGACTCCTCAACAGTGGTTCCTTCACAGATGGATTGTAAACATTACGAAGATAACATCACTACACCAACACCTCAGTTCTCTCACTCAAGGGCTCAAGTTCAGCTACCACACCAACCTACTGATAACGTACCGGCTCTATGGGAGACAATGAGGGACATCAGGCTCAACAATGAAGAATTCTCGCGTTTTTGCGCAGCAATGGAGCTTGACTTAGCAACCTCTTTAGACCAAGAGGATGTGGCATTCCTAATCAATAGAGAAACAAAAAGAAGGAGATATCCGGACGAGGAGGAGGAACCAAGGGCCAAAACACCACGATCATTCTAAGGAGCTAACACTACCTATCCCCCACTACCATAAGTTTTAGTTAATTTATCTACTCTTATTAGTATTCAGTGATTAGCGTTTCAATATTACTTTTGGCTAATACTCGTTACATTGATCTATTTGTACGAGAACTTTTGTTGTTTGTCAAACCTCAAAGTTGTCCTTGTGGTTTAATTACCAACGAATGCTTTATATTCGTTGGATTTATAAGTAATGAAAATCATCCTTTTGTTAAAAAAAATGTAATTGATTTCGCATCGAATAACTAGGAATCTCATTATAATCTTTGAAAAATATTACCATGGTAAACGTATTCTTAAACAAAAGACTGAAAAAGCAACATATATAGTTGAATCTTTGTTCTACTATTCTCGTTACAAGTTTTTAATGTCTTCATCTTCACGACCTCTTCCTTCATCGATCTGTTGCTAAGTTCTTCATGCAACTCTTACTTGGTATCAGAAATCACTAAAGGATTCTGAATAAGTATTATCGTGATCCCAGTCCTCTTCATATGGATAACAATCACTAGGGTTCTCTGAATAAGTGTCTTCATGAGTCCAGTACTCTTCATAAGCATAACAATCACTCGGTTCATCTGAATCAGTATCATCATGATTCCAGTCTTCTTCCTATGCATAATATCACTCGGTTCTTCTGAATCAGTATCATCATGATTCCAGTCCTCTTCATATGCATAACAATCACTCGGTTCATTTGAATCAGTATCATCATGATTCCAGTCTTCTTCCTATGCATAACTATCACTCAGTTCTTCTGAATCAGTATCATCATGATTCCAGTCCTCTTCATATGCATAACTATCACTTGATTCCTCTGACTCCGTATCACTATGATCCCAATTCTCTACATATGCATAACAATCACTCAGGTACTCTGCAAATGCATAGTTATGATCCAAATCCTCTTCATACGCATATCAATAACTTATTTCTTCTATATAAATATCTTCAGAATCAAAATCCCAATAACAAGAATATCCATCACAATCAAGAGCCAAATCGTCATCAAATTCACCGAAATCATTTCTGTCCATCGATACAATCAGAATCTCTTGAGCCCAAACTACACGAAAATGAAGAACAGATCAGAATTTGCTTTGCAATGATCTAAGTAGTTATACTATGAACAGATATAGAACAGGTAAAACATGGGCTAACGATATACTCCAACCGTTTCATAATAAGTGTCATTTTAGGATTGTTTTTTCGTTTCAAAATAAGTGTCGTTTTAAATTTACGAGGTAACTTTTAGCATAAATGGTCTACTTTAACCTCATTACTAACCAATAAGAAAAAAGAAAATGTGAAGAGTCAATTAAATGTTAAGGGTATAATAGAGTTTTAATATGTTTCCTTAATTTGTGTGAAACATGCTAGAATGACACTTATTATGAAACGGAGGGAGTATAAAGCATCAGTACATAAGTTCATTCCTCATAAGAGGCATTGATAAAGAGAAATAAACAGTATCGAAGTGACTCCTATGATACATCCGTACAACGATGATGAATTAATTAAACTACTCAAGCCTTGCTTTAAAATTGATATAATGAGAATTAAAAGGAAAGTTAATGAAGAAGAAAGACCACAGAATCAAGGCTTAGACCATCTCCAATAGTTGCCTCTATAAATGAAAGGGGGGGTTTGCTCCAATGGTTTACTTCATTTCTTGCTTCAAATGAATATATTTTGATATAATATTTTATTAATAATTTCTAAAATACCCTTATACTTTTCAAATATATATATTTAACCTACATATATTAATTTTAAGTATATACTTAATAATAACATTAGTAAAACTATAAATTTCCATTACATGTCACATAAATAGAAAAACAAATGACAAATAAAAAATATACTCACAATATCTATATACTTTTAATTTATATTTTGCTATTTATTTACTGAATATGTTTTTGTATTTTGTATTATAATATATGTTAATGTTGTATTTTATATTTTTTAGTTATATTTATTAGTTAGAAATTTATAAAAAATTTGTTTCTAACACTATTTCAACTTTTTTCCTTTTTATTATATCCAAAAATTTTAGTTATGTATAAAATAATAAAACAATAAAAATTAAGGGATCATTTTGCAAAAAAAAAAAATCTTATTGAAAAAATGAAGGAAGAAATGAAGATCCTTCAAATTTGAAGAAAAAAATAGAAATCTTTAAAATTGAAGAAGGATTTGAAACACCATTGTAGTGAGTTTTTCTTCAAATATAGAGTTTAAAAAGAGATTTGAAGCACCATTGGAGATGCTCTTAGATCTGATTGATTTCTTAGTTCATTTATCTTCCGGCTAAGTATCTCTATATATGAAGAAATTGCAGGCATCTAATTTATAGTATTAATAATATGTAGGAATGTGAACAGCCTTGACTTAATTGTGAGTTAATTTGACACATCGTCATAACTACAAATTAATAAATGCTTAGAAAGTCCTCGAGCCACTCCAATTCCTCGTAACTCTTCAGGTGCAATACGTTCATTCCAAAAGATATTATCAGCTGAATTCCATCAATATTCATATATATATATATATATATATATATATATATTAATCCTGAAAACAGACCATATATATAAGATACTCCAAGTCTTTTGCAAAACAGAGTTTATCTTAATGTCCACTCTGTTCAAATACAGAGCAATTACTTTGTCATCAAGCAACGTCTTCACCAAAACAAGAGAACTCCATTGATTTAACTTGCAAACTTCAAATAAGAAAATATTTTGGATCTGATTGATTTCTTTATCTATACCAATTGCTGTCGACGAGCACAGCGAGAAAAACAACATTCTACCTGCATGCAAGTCGTACGATGGCAGAATAATATCACAAGTCAAACTGTAGAGCAAAAAAACACAACAGCTTACACCAGAAATTGGCTTGGGATACATTAACTCCTCGAGCAAAGGGACAGACTCACATAGTCACATTCATATACAGTTTAAATGTTCAAACCAAATCAAATTAAAGATGTCTCAAAGCTAAAATAAACCGGGCTCAAACAAAATCAGACCAAACAAAATCAGACCATAAAAAAGCCGAACAGCAAATTAAACCAAACATGAGTGTTTTGTTCATTTGATACAAAAGATAAAAAGGAATAAAATCATACCAGCTTCAACGAGAGCTTTTAGGTCTGAATAATTTCTGCTTCTATTTCTCTCGAAATTCACTTCTTTTCCTTGCTCTCAGCCACAGCAACGAAAATTATGATTATCATGAAGACAAAAATCATTTTCAGAACAAAAATTGCTGATTTGATAACTTTCTTCAAACCGGACATTCCCACATTGTCTAGCTGCACATGGAAATAAATGTATATGAAACATCAGTCTCTGGAGATTTGAAAATAGTAACATAAATCTTATCTCTTTCACAAAGTAATACAGTTTTTACCTTTCTTTCTTACCTGTTTGACATTTTTGCTTTCCTTTAGGAGTGAAGTGTTTTTCAGCAAATCATTAAACTTTGTCACATCATATAATGTGTCAAAAACTTCAAAAACATTCAGCTCTGCAACAATCATGAGTTCTCTATTCACAAGAAATCCACCATCTTTCTGAGTAAGCTTGGAAAGAGGAAGCACTTCTGGAAAACCCCAAGTAGTAGACTTGCCATCAAAACAGTGCTCTGCTTCTACAACATTTCATTCAACTAATTTAAGTAATAACAAACAGAAAACTTGAGAAACACTACAATATCAATCCAAACAAGTTCAACAGTAGAAGATCAGTAACACTTGAATTTTCTTTTGTCTAAAGTGGACAAGTACTATCCAAGTGTTTAATGTGAGCAAGTCCTACTAACATAGAACCAGTAATATTCGACAAGTGAGCATAGATGGGTAATAATCACCTTTAATGACGGAGAGCTTTTGAGAATGTTGATTAACTATACTCAAGCGGAGGTTTACTAATCTTCTCCACCCACAAGGTAATGATTCAGCTTCACATATGTCCAGATAGATTGAGAAGTAATCACAGTTGTTTCCTTGGGATAAGCAAGAAGTCGCCTGCCAAAAAAAAAACAGAAAGAACATAATCACAAGCCATTGAAAATATCTCTTAATAACCTAAGTAGATGGAAAGATCTACTTTGTTACCATTTGCAGTCACTGATCAAGACAGGAGCTGAATAATACTTCTCAGATTGTAAGGAAGAGAAAACCTTTATCACCCAACCAAACTTCTTTTCCATTGAAGTGAAAAAGATTACTCAATATCAAAATGCAAAAACCTGAAAGAAGAAAACACATCACATTGAATGTTACTAAATCTAAACCGATGAAGCATGAAACAAACAAAAAACTAAGATTCCACTAAGGACAAAGCCTCATAAGAAAGTTTACTAGCTATCATGGTCTTAAATCAAACAACTTTGAAGAAAAAGAAACTACACTTATAGAAAGAAGGATGGGTAGAAATAGACAATGTACTCCTACAATGCAGCAATACTCTACTATATATGACGAAGTGCAGAAGTTGATATACTCTCTACATTCTGTAATATTGAAAGGTGTTTGTGGGAGAGAAATGAGAGGTTCAAATACTTAGTTGAGAATGAAACTACAGAGATGCATAAGAAAACAGAGAAAAAGACTTTACTTTCTAGGGCTAAGGAGTAATGTTTTGTTTGAAAGTTACTTACTGTAATATATAAATACTAATGAGACAAGCATGCAAGCATCTCTAAACGACATGCAGTGAATACGAGCAGTCTTGGCTCATCGTGAGTTGAGATATAACTTTTTCATCATTACAATTTTAAAACTAAAATATGGTAAGCCCGATTATAATTATTAAACGAGAAGCTAGAGCCAACTGGCTTAACCACGACTTTTCAAGTTCCACTCTATTTCTTCATTCACAAAGACATCACTTCATCTAAAGTTAGCTCTTGATATTCTTCTTCATCCTCCTTTACCAATCTCACGTTCAAACTGCAGGTCCATAAAATGGACCAAAGTTATCACTTTTTGGCAAATAAATTTATACTATTACAAAGCCAATTTAATTTGCAAGGTGCATAACGCTTGCGGCAAATAAATTTGAGGTGCCTTAGAACTCAAGACATCGATTCTTTCGTACCAACTTTTCATCTTCCATATCAAACTTCAATCCTAGACATGGTTAGACACGTTCAGATATATATACTAACGTCTATCTCATTCCAATAAAAAATTACAAGAAATTTTTTAAAACTTAGTTGATGCTTGGTTCATAAGTTAACAATAAGAAAGCATATATTAGAATATCTCTACCCTAAATGAGTTTCCTAAAACTAGGAAAGCTATAATAGAAAGATTGTTTTGAACATATCAAAAGATTGGTGAGGTATCTATCTAAACAATATTACAAAACTAAGATTGTAAATGAACATATAAAAACACACAAAGAAGAACAAATACTACAAATTTTGCTAAAACTTAAAAACATTATATAATATCGTCAAATGAGAGAAGAGTTTTGGCAGCCAAAACCACTACCACTGCTTTATCCTCCTTATCCAGCTCAACTTATAGATCCCAACATTTTTGTTTCAAGTCTTCTAAGTTACTCACATCACCTTATTAACTTTTTAAAAAGATTGTTATATAATCATTCTTTTAGCAAGAATTTATGTATGAAAACAAACGTACAACTTTAAAAAAAATAAAGCAAATAACAAAAAAAATACAAATTTAAATTATTAATTATCAGTCAACCATGTTATTGTATAAATGTTATTATTTGTTATAATCAATTAACTTGTATCAACTAAATATTTGGTTGATCAAAAATACCAAATTCTAAACAAGTATAAGTTCGAAAAAATAAAACCAAGAAAACATATATTATTATAAATTTGTTTTTGTAAATTATTACATAAAACTTTCTTTCTTTTGTATATTTATTTTTATTTATAAACTAAATATATCTAAAGAATCTTATATACTAGGCTCATTCAAATAGAACACTCATATTTGTGAAATTTAGTAAACGTAGTATTATTTAACATCATTTAAATTTTATATGTTTTAATTGTCATCGAATATATTAGCAGCATTTGTTTGGTAGTGACTCTTTGTGTGAAAAAAACTAGGTTCATTTAAAGCACTAGGGAAGATGGACATAAACAAAGTAAACCCTAAAACTGAATCATTCCTTTACATAAATATTAGAAAATTAAATTTCACGACACAGTGGATTCAAGACATGGATCTCTTTCGTAGAACCAAACTCGAAGAGACTAAGCAAAACCAAGCTTCATGTGCCTTATAAAACAAGACATTAAGCAACAATATCATCAAATGAGATAGGAGTTTTGGCAGCCGACACTTTTGCCTTCTTCTTTTCCACTAGATCTTCCATCTCTAAATACTTTTGCTTTAAGTCATTCAACTCTTTCTCCATTTCTGGTAGCCCAGCCTCAATAGCCTTCTTATTCTCTATCTTTTTTGACACTTCATCAAGTTTGTTCTCCAACCAATCTAATTTAAATGCAGCATTTCTTAAAGATCCAAGTGCAGCATAAGCATCAAACACATCATTTTCGGACATTTCTTGAGGTAACTGGCATATAGCATTAATCAAACTGAGTAGCAAACACATATAACCTGTCCTAAGATTTGGGTTGGGTGGACAGAAATTAGATGCAATCTCTGGATGTCTTTCAAACATGAGACTTGCATATTTGGCCTGCGAAAGAAAAACATAAACACATCAAAAAGCGTTTTTACAAATCAGGTTGTTTCAAATTGCTGATATTTTGCAGACAGAGTTCCTAGTCGTTCTTAAGATTCTACATACTTGGGAGGGAAGAAGTATGAATCCATTAACATCCTCTGTTATTGTTGAAATTTCTTCTGTTACATCTGACTTGCCAATGACTTCAAGAACCTTTACATCCACAACAATTTTAAGTTTCCCATTTAACAGAAATCCGCTATCATTGGCAAGAATTTCATTTAGAGGAAACATCAATTTTAAACCCCAGTCTTCAGACTTCTCATTAAACCACTGTACAAAATCTGCATCACAAAACAGAGTTGATCAAATCAATGAATAAACCAGTTTAAAAAAAAAAGGTAAATCTAGACACAAATTTTTGGTAAATCAATGAATAACGTATAAACCACAAACTGATATGCTTCAAGGATTGAACTATACATAAGTTGGCACAAAAAATTTTAAACAAATTTTTAAAGCTCACTCAAAACTGGAGATTGATTGACTTTGAAGTATCCTTTGTCCAATTTATTTGAAGATGGAATGGATTATCTAGGATTGTTACTGACTATCATACTGATTTTTTAAGGTTATAATACTAGAATACCGATAACTTTAGAGGTGAGAACTCTAGGAAAGCTAGAAACTGGGAAAAATAACTACCTTTAGCTTTTGATTGAGAAAGTTTAAAAGATTGATTAACTACAGTTAGACTAAATTCAGCGTGTCTTCTCCATCCAGTAGGCAGAGACGAAGGATTAGCAACACACAGATACAAGGACAAATGAGTAGAATTATCATTTCCCTTAGGATAGGCTTTTAGATTCCTGAAGAAAGACCAAAGAAAACAAAAGACTATCAGCGGTCAGAAAAACCCAAAATATAAAATTACAAGAAAAATTCTTACCATTTGCAGCCACCGACAATGAAATTATCAGAATAAATTACGTCTGATGGCAAAGAGGAAAACTTTTTAATCGTCCAAATGATCTTCTTGTCAAATTGCTTTGCCATTGATTGGATTCAAGGTTCTTAAACAAGATTAGTCTACAAAAAAATCAAAAAAAAAAACTAACAGAACGTGAAGTGAAGAGAAAACGTAAAGGCTACACAAATGAAAATGTTGAACGTTTTAAATAAGGTACACGAGGGATACAAATCGCTTGACCTCTCAAAGGGTTACTAGGACATAGACATACTGCTGCCAATTGCAGAGTTAGGAAAAAAGTGCATTTAAAATGCATGAACGAGAATAGTCTTGGCTCATGCGTGAACTTAAATTAACTGCCATTACTCATTAGTACGAATTATTGCTGAAATCGATAGTTATTTATGGTGTACATCAAGCTACTTGTTTTGGACGCGACTCTTCTTGTGCCACTCTCTGTCTCATACTCATACTACAGTTTAAGATATAATCAAGACAGTAGAAAATCAGAACCTGAATATTTTCTGTATTGCATAATGAGAAGAATACAACAAGTACAGATTACAAATTCGAAAGCCAAAAAATAGATCTTACTAGAACCGCCCTAACAAAGTGATAAGATTAAGGAATATATGCTGGTGAATTAGAATATGTAACTGAATTGTTAAATGGCTGAATCGGACTAAACTGAAAAATCAGAGAATGCAACAGAGACTTGATATCCCGATCGGAACGCGTCGATCCAACGCTTCAACTCGTTTTATTAATATAATCTTTTCTACAAAAGACTTATACTTGTTGGTTACAACCTCACCAACACAAAACGAAACAACACTGAACCCTAAACAATGGCTCTTAAGAGTTTTTCTCTCTCTAAATCTCAAACAAAAACTCCCCCAATCTCTCTAGAGTGTTAAGACGACTCTACACACCCTTTTTATAGGTCGTGCATCTTAACCTAGAATCTCCCAAGTCTCTCAGATATGAAAACTCTCAAATTAAGACAACTTTCCATTTATTCTTCACACAGCCACTTGTCTTCAACTTTGGTTACGATGACTTGTAGATTCCTTTTCTTAATTAGCTGTTTCACCACATCTTCCATTTCACATTAATGTCTGATCAGTCTTCTGTGATAT